>MQRK01197423.1:12207-23006 GCA_001938485.1 Girardia tigrina | reverse complement strand
ATTAATTTTGTATTTAATTATATATATATATATATACAGTCCACCCTCGTTTCCGGGGCATTCTTTATGGTGGGACGCCTTGATTTCTAGGGAATTTTTGGTTTTTGGGGCAAGGTTTTAGATAATCACACTATTACATATTATTTATATTGTGTTTTTATTCCAAAAGTACAATTACGTTTCGTTTTTTGGGGCATATTTTTTAAACTAAAAATAATATTTAATTTTGATCTGAAATAAGTATCAAAATTTCCCCAAATTTAAAATATTACAAGCTTTGTTTTAAAAAAATAATGAATAAACTTTTAGTATTCTATTAATTAACTGTTTATTTTTTTTAACTTGTGCTTTCGTTATCCATTATGCCAACTAACAGAAGTTCAAATCGTTATTAATTGAATATTATTACAAAAATATTTCTAACTTGGTGATAAGAAATTTATTCAAAAAGTTAATTTGAAAGTAACTAAAGACAAAGGGGGCCGAATTTTATTATCGGATTGTTGTTGGAAGTGTGTGGTAATTTAAAAAAAAGAATTAAGTTTGGAAACACAAGACAAAAAAAAACTTCCATAACACAGCCATTGGATATGGGTTTGATAAAGGCATTCAAGGATCATTACAATAATTCTCTTGTTGATTTTTTTGGCAACTGAAGAAGATGATGTAAATAATGATCCATTTAAAAACATTAATATTAAAAATACTATTGCTTTTACTTCTATTGTCTGGGAGTTAATATCCAAAGAATCGATTGTTAATTGTTTCAAAAGGCATTTTCCAAAAAAGAAGAAACCAACCAAAATATGAAAATTTATATGCTTGAGGAAGATATAGAGGACGTTATTGTTGAGGTTTATGAAAAAAAATTTATCAGAACCGCTGGAGAAGGAGACCGGAACAGCTAAAATTTGTGAAAAAGATTGTTATGATAAACTAAAGCTGGGATGGGAAAAACTTAAAGAATTGGAAAATGTTATTGAATATATATATTTTTTTGATATTCAAAAAGAATGCATCAAGTTTAGAATGCAATTTAATAATTTTTTAAGGAAGGAATTTAAATTTGGGAAAACAATAACTGATTATTTTAAAAAATTACAATAAATTTTATTTAGTTTTTCGATGTTTTCTTAATTTTTTGGGTGTTTTTTGGTTTTTGGAGCAAAATTTGATATTTTTTGCCCCAAAACCGAGGGTGGACTGTATATATATATAGCATTTTCTTATGAGTAAACATTTTATTAAACTTCGTTAAAATTTAATATTTATTATGATATTTAGTTTCTTTTCATATTGTATTTACATTTTAAAATTTATTAAATTCTGTTTAACTATTTTTAATATTCTATATTTAATTCGTTTTTTAAATTTATTTAATTACAAATTTCTCTACTTTAAATTTTATTTCAAACATTTATTTTTAATTATTGTTAATTATTAATATTGTAACTTTCTATCATATTTTATCGCCTTCACGTATTTTACAATAAATTTATATTTTTTACTTTTATAATTTAATATTAATTTAAAATGTTTTTTTATCTATAATACAAAAACTTAAAAATCTATTCAAATCCTCACATTATATGCAAAAGATGAATCAACAAAATTGGTTATAAATATTATAATGATGGGTTAAATATTATTTAATATTTATTTTAATCTATTATTTTTCGTCTAGGTTAAACAAAAACCATTCATAAAACAAAAGATATCGATACTAAAATATACAAAATAAATAAAACATGGTCCTCGATACAATTGTTGAAGGTTATATTTTGTGATGAATCCAGATTTGATATCAGCCTATCAGATTCGCGGTACTCACATATGGCGGAATTCTGAAGAATCCTTCAATTCAGACTGCCTGGTGCGAAAAATTAAATTTCCAGAATCAGTTATGGTTTTGGGTTTATCACATATCATTGATTGCATTGTAAACTCTGCTAATTATTAAGAAATTTTGAGTCAAAATTTTTTACCGATAATACAATCAGGCCACAATTTACAAAATTATATTTTTCAAAAGGATGGAGCCAGTTGTCACACTTCAAAATCAATTACGTGTTGGTTCAAAAATAATAACAGCTCTGTACTAAATAAGCTTTCATTAAGTTCAGATTTAAACCCCATTGAAAAATTGTGGGATAGTATGAAATCAAAATTAATAGAAAATCGACCAAAAATTAAGGACGAATGATTGAAAGATTATAGCTATTATGGAAAAATGTATAAAAGCCTTTACTGAAGCAAAAGAGATGTTACACCGTACTAACTGCTGTTTTCTTTAAAAAAACGTATAAGCTGTCTGGTGACTTTTGAACCAATACAATTTTTTTCAGATTGAAATAAATTGTTATTATTTAGAGATTTTATGTTTGTATTGTTAAATTATTATTAAACTTGGTTGAAATTATATAGAAAATTTTATTTATACAAATCGTGCAACTGGTTCATATTTTAAAATAATTTATTTAAAAAGATGATTAAAAAAATCATTAGTCCAGTGACTGGACTCCAGTCACACTTTGACTACGGTAGTACTTACTTTGAACGGAAATATTATACAGAACAGATACAATTTTGTGGCTAACAAATTTCTGAATTTTCTTTTATTGTAATTCTTTTTTTGGTAATCAACGAAAACAAACGGATGGTAAAACTATGTGAAAAGATTTATTATCATTGCCGTTTGGTATTGTCTTACGAGTATCTTGGCTGGAAATGTCTACATGAACAAAATTAATATTTACAAACTGAAAATTTGGGAACAACCTTGGACAAATTAATTGTTGGAAAGAATTTATTTAAACTTCTTTTGCACTCAACAATTGATTTATTTTGAGTTAAATTAAAACTTTGGCAAGGGTTTCCAGAAAAAAGCTTTTATTTTGATGTCTTGAAACATCCGAATCAATGTTCCAAGACAACGATTTCTTTTAACAGAAACCAAAATGATTTGAGCTTAATATTCCGATTACATAAAATCAATGAAAAGATTTTTATTTTCTTTCCAATTTTCGAATAATTTTCCAGAAAAAATATTTCTTTTCAAAAACGGTAAATGTTCTGTACATTTTAAGAAAAAAATATTGAAATAAAATCTGGCAACCCTTTAAACAATTCCTGTCTCACTCAAACAAACTCAATTACACTTAACTCATCCAAAATCGAATTATTAAAGAAAAAAATAACAATTTTTAAAAATTTTAAAAATATATTAAACCCAATAAATATTACTAATATATTGGGTTGAGGAATAAGTTCCCGCCGTTTTTTGAAAAATTAAAATTTTATTTTTTAACAAAAAAGTTACTACAAATTAATCACAAATATAATCTCCGCCATTGTTCACAACTTCTTCCCAACGTTCAACGAGTTTTTCAATGCCTCTTTGGTAGAAATCGCTCGGTCTTGACTCGAAGAATTCAGCCAACCAAACTTGCAGTTCTCCACCATTGTTGAATGAAACACCACGTAAAGCGTTAGAAAGCGAACGGAAAAGATGAAAATCAGATGGAGCCAAGTCAGGTGAATACGGAGGGTGCGGTAACACTTCCCAACCAAGCGTTTGAACGGCTTCTTTTGTCATTCTGGCAATGTGAGAACGTGCATTGTCTTGTTGCAAAATAACGCCATGTTGTCGATCCGGATGTTTTTGTCTTATAGCGGGGTTGAGTCTATGCAGCTGTTGAACATAAAGTTCTGCGTTCACTGTTTGGTTTCGAGGAAGCAATTCATAATGAATAATCCCTTCTCAACCCCACCAAACGCATAGCATTGTCTTTCGTGTATGAAGATCCTGTTTTGCTCGCGGTGTTGATTGTTCTTCTCGGCTACACCATTCTTTGTGCAGTTTCATGTTGACGTACAGACACCATTTCTCATCACCCGTTACAATTCGATAAAGAAATTGTTGCTTATGACCGTGAGTAGAGCGATGACGTGCAAGCAAACTCGCCGAAATTGCGGATCGCTGGTTTTTGTTAATTTCGGTCAAAAGATTTGGAACCCAAGCTCCCCTTTTTTGAACTTTTCCCATTGATTTCAGGTGGTTCACGACAGTTTTTTGGTCACAATCTATTTGTTCCGCCAAATCTCGAGTGGTTTGACACGCGTCTTCATGCAAAAGTTTATTCAAACGTTCTTCATCGAATTCATTTGGTCGTCCTGAACGAGGTGCATCCTTGAGGTCAAAATTGCCAATTTTAGATTTTGCGAACCAATCACGAGCGGTTCTATCAGCTATAGCACCTTCTCCGTATACAGCACAAAGCTCTTGGGCAGCGTCTGCGGCTTTAGCGCCTCGATTATACGCAAACAATAGATGGTGTCGGAAATGCTCATTTTTGTCGACTTGACAATCCATTTCAATGGTCTAAAAATCGACAAAAATTAATCTGAATAAAAAAACAAAATATACTATTTTTTAGAGCAAAACAGTAGCTTTCAAATAACAAATAACATTACATCAAAAAATTTGATTTAAATATTAAATTAATTAAAAATTGATTAAAAATTAAAAAAACGGCGGGAACTTATTCCTCAACCTAATAATTAAAAAAATCCAAATATTTCATTAAAAAAATATTCGATACGAAAAACTAATTTCCAAATTGATAACTATCAAAAGTCAATTAATTAAATTCCAGGTTTAATTTACAAAACATAAATTATTCATTAAATCACCAAATATTCAAGTTTGAAATTAAAAAATGATACCAAATGAAAAATAAAAAAATATGATTTTCTAATGAAAGAAAGACTACAACAAACAATGTCGGGTGGGGCAAAAAAAATAAAACATCAAACAGACCGACGCGACCATCACCGAAAATATTTCCTTTCATTTCTTTCAACTGGAAAAAAATATATATTTATTTTCTCAGACAAAATATCATTTGATAAAAATAGAATAAAAGAAGAACTTTTCTTTCGAAAAAAGATAGAAAAAAAATTAAAAAAGAAACAGAAGAAAATCTTTCAGTTTTAGATAGCCCGAGAAACCAGGAGTGCCTGATTAAATATTCATAATTAAAAATTCCCTAAAAAACCCATTCGAATCGTTATTGGCAAAGTATTCCTCTACTTGATAATTCATAGATGAAAGAGAAGCTGGTTTATTTGAATTTTAATCAGTTTAAACACGCAAATTTGAGTTCTTTTTCGCTTCAGTGTTATTTTATTAAGCTTTTTTAGTATTTTTTTTATTAAACAAAAATAAATAATTTAATACGAATTATTTTTCGACCTGTTTTGAAGGATGTGATTCCGTTTCAGACAGAATTATTTTTGTCAATGGAAACAACAAATAATTTTGTTTTTCATTACTGTTAGAATAAATAGGAATTTCTCGCGATAAATATTTATTTAATAGGTAAAAATCCGTGATCTTCTTTTGCATTGAAATCTCTTTGAATCTGTTCAATTATTTCCTAAATGTATCTGTTTAAAATAACAGCCAAATTCGTTTTTTTAAACTACCATAATTTAATTTTCTTTAAAAAATTTTAATTAAATTGAACTTCTGTTGAATTTAATTAAATTTTGTCAAACCATTTAAATATTCGGCAATTATTTTTTGGAGGGACAACAAACTTTAAAATATAAGACACATCACACAAACATTCTTAACATTTACAATGAGTTGTATTTTAAATACATAAAGTCATAAAAAAGGAAACAAAATATGGTTCATAAGGAAGAAAATTATAATTATGAAATATAGGGGCTGTGAGGAATGATTGATATTTTGTGTTTGAAAGTTGTATGTTGATTTGGAATTGTGTCTTTCCTACCCAGATGGATGATTAATATTTTAATTCTTATTATCTCAAATTATGTCATAGTTAAATTTATTTATATTTTAAAATAATTGTCAAATTTTAAATAAATTGATTAATTTTATTTACAATTTTTAAATAAATAAATTGAATTAATATTTTTCAAGTAATTAATAATTATTTTAATTTTTAACTAATAAATTTGGAATAAATATTTTAACAATTTATGTAATTCTCCATTTGCTCAGATAATAAGATTAAAGTCAATAATTCATTAGAAGGATGCAATCTTACGAAAGTTTTGACAAAGATTGTCCTGAGGACAATCAAACTAGTAATATTAATAAAAATATTAGTAAATAATAATAATATTAGTAAAATTGGTGTTCTTAATAGGGGATAAATACTTGAATAAATCACAATAATTATTTGAAAAAGTACTTTTGTTATGAGTGACTCAATTAATGTAAAAGAGAAAGTGAATCTAATGTCATTTTCCGTGGTTTACAATAATGGAAAAAGAGTAAAAGATTAAACCAATATAAGAATGAAAAGAAAAAGTCTCCAATATTGATAGTGAAATCCGGAAAGACATATTTTTGCTCGATTAATTAACCGAGAGCGGGAAGACAAAGAACTGCATCAATTTAAAAGAAAAGAAACATGAAATGTGTGAGGTGCTACACGCCAGGAAGAATTCAAAATGTCCATCAGTTCAGGGCACAAATTTTGCAAAAAAAACCTTTATCCCAATAAATTAGTAAGCTGCAGATAACTTGTTTATGGGTACATCAATTAAAGGTATAGTTTTGTGAAGTTATTGATGAAAAATTAAGTCACGATCGTGTATTTGAGGAAAATAAAATTTTCCAATGTGTTTTTACACTGTAAGGCAGACCAAACCATCATATTACATCGTTTGGAAATCTGAAAACCCTAAGTTTAATTTGAAAATAAGGCAAAACATAAGGCAAAAAGCTCATTGTTCGAGATTCAGATATTTTTGTGATTCTTGATTGCCCTGGAGATGGGCGTAGGTCGGGCTACCGTATCGTCGTAGGAACCGGAAAGTGTCAGACTGAGAATACATGTAAATATCCAGAGAAAATGAGGAGATGAAGAAAGAGAATTTACGAATGAAAAATGATTTATTGATTGAATATTGTAATATTTTTGTAGGTCGGATTTTTCGACCACGGAAATTTTGACCTGGTTAATTTTGACCACGGTCTTTTAAATGGAAAAATAGTTGATATTAAATTTATTTCAAAACAATGTTGATACTTTTAATGAACAAAATAAACACAATGACATAAAATTAATGGAATTATATATTAAGCAGAAATGAAATTAATTTGTTTGCAGAAAAGCTATAGCTTTTAAAAAGGTAATAACATTGATTCTGTTATAATTGATAATCAACTTATGCAATGGTTAATTAAATATTTTCAACAAAGTGGAAGAGAGGATTGTTTGAACATTAATTGATGGATTATGTGATTTGATCAATAATGGTAGTTTTAGATGTAATGATGCGAGCCAAACAATGGTATGGTGATGGTACCTTCAAAATTGTTCCAAGATTGTTTTATCAATTGTATACATTACACTTTGATTTTGAGGAAGGCGTAAATCCAGTTGCATTATATTGCTTACTACACGATAAAACTCAAAAAAACTTATAAAAGATTAATTTCAATTATTCAAAATTTAATGCTTCTGGCAAATCCTGAAATAATTTTAACCAATTTTGAAATGTCAGGAATGAATGCATTTAGAGATGCCTACCCTCAATGAAGAATTTCTGGCTGCTATTTTCCTTTAGCACTAAGTGTTTTCTGAAATTTTCATGAACTCGGGATAAAAAAAGATTTTGAAACTAATGTGACTTTATCAGAGTTCATAAGATGCTTATTAGCACTGGCATTTGTTCCGGAAATAGATGTTTCCTAATGTCTTGATGAAGTTTTTGAAAATGTTCCTCAATACAAAAGAATCTACAAATTAATAACTTACTTCGAACACAGGGGCGTAACGAAGGGAGGGGAATATAGGGGAACGATCCCACTCCGAAATATTTTCAAAACATTTTCCAAATTAAAAGTTTACTAACATTTACTAAATATACTAAATTAATTGTCTATTTAATCATTTCTATTTAATAAAATTCCTGATTGTCTAAAATTTAATAAAATACACATTATTAATTTATAATTTTATCTAGACAAAATAATTTTCTAAATATTCAATATTTTAATCAATTTTCAATTAAAAATCGAAAGCCAATTGATAATGTTTATATTTTAACCGTACCTTATTCAGAAGGTTTTAAAACATTTAAAAATTCTATTTTAAAAGCAGTAGATAACACAATAAATTTACAAATAATCTCCCGTACCTAAAATATCGAAGGTATGTTTAGTAATAAATCTGCAACACCGTTAGGGTTGTGTTCGGATCTCATTTACCAATATACATGTATTGCGTGTAATGTCATATACATTGGAGAGACTTCACGTCATCTCTGTAAAAGAATCCAAGAACGCAGTCGTAAGGAATGTGGAAGCAATATTGCTGGACATAGTAAACATTGTAAAGTGGAAATAAACATCCATAACTTTAAAATTCTGTGCACTCAATTTAAGAATTAATGGGAGAGAGTGACATATGAAGCGGTATATATAAGATCTTTGGATCCTAAAATTAACGTTCACAATGCGCTCTCGACAACTTTATTGAGGATTTTTAAATGATTGATGACGTGTCGATTACATAATCATTACTGGCCCAACGATCTTATATAGGCCCATTTCTTTTTGTGATACCTCACGTTCATAGAACGAAGGGTGTTGGATTTTTTTTCATGTATGTTTTTTTTCTCTCTTACCGTTTTGTGATGTACATAATTATTTCTGTTTATTGTGTATGACGTGTTTTCCAATGTTGTGTATTTTTGGCGAGGAAAAGGAAAAAGAGAAAACAAAATCAACGGAAGCCTTGAAACATAGAACCAAGCAAATCGATGAATTTGAATGAGACGATAAAACGTGACTAAGAAGCTTAAGGATGTCACAACATTTGTATGTGAAGAGACAAACATTAGTAGTCCGAAACAACATATATATTTTCTTTAGCTCCTCATCAATGTGAATTTCAGGATTATCGGAAGTTATGGAAGTTTTGGTAACGAAACAGTTGAAAATTATTTTATTATAAAAGCTAGAAGTACTCAACTTTTATCGTACAGCCAAAGTCGGATACTTTTATTTAGTTTGGAAACCAGAAAATTATGTCGGAAAAAGAACTTTCTAACTAATATTTCATTTTTACACATAGTAAAATACAGAATATTCGTTGCAACTAATTGTGGAAATTTTTAAATATTATCTGTAATAAATTTTCAATGTTTTAAATCGGTGAAGTTATCGGAATCGTTGGTTCTATCAATTACATACTTCCAATATATTAGAGTTGTTCTTATAAGTACCAAAAATGGAAAATTGTACAAAATTGAAGACTCAGCAGACAAAGCAACTAAGGTTGACATAATAACATCTAATGTAAAAGATATACTCTCAACGTCAAATAAATACAAATCTTTTGTGATTTCAAATAATTCAATTGGTCTTTTAATTGGAAGGAAAATGATAAACTGTGGTCAATATCTTTCAACGAAACCATAAAGAAGGCATTATTCGTTAAAAAGAAATTGTTTGTACTGACAACAAATAAATGAAAATTAAAAAAAAAATCAATAACAATAAATTGATCTCCTAATAATAAGAATAATTAATTACCGTTTGTGGTTTTTTTTCTTTGTACGATATTTCGGAATATTTGATGACTTTAATAAACTTGTAATCTGAGGTTATTTTTACTTTTATTTACAACACGCTGTTCCTGTTGACAGATATACGTTATTAATTTTATAAATTATTTATTTTTGTTAGTAAGAATAGTTATTCGTTTACACACGCGAATAACTATTTTTACACTTTTTAAAAAAAATAGTTGTTCTGACGATGACGGTTAATCCGTCGAAATTAATAAACATCTTCAATTGGCTTTCGACTTTTAACTTTAACGAATTGCCATTGTTTTACTAATTCATTTACCATTTTCAATTAATTTACTCTAATATTACTGTGATAAAAATATTGTTAATAAAAATTTTAATCTGGTTTAATAAAATTCGATTTTAGCAACATCATCATGAAGAGGCGACATGATATTACTGATTTTTTTGCCCGAGAACAAAGAGATTTAAATCCATTCCTGCAGTCAGTAGTAATTAAAATTTAAATTCATTATCGACTTCAATTTTTATATCATCTATTCCTTTACCAACTATAAGTGATACACTTAACTCCTCTCCTGTCGCAAACAATTTAGACTCTGATGCTTAACAATTGGCGTTCCAGTTCACTTCAAACAGACATCTGTATTTGAGACTTTGATTTGTATGTTCAATGAAAGGACCGAATATTCAGCCATTTTGAGAAAACAATGTAGCCCGTACAACTAATATCTGTGAAGGTATTAGTTATAAAATGAAGTCTTTATTCAAATGCAAACACCCATGGATGGGATTCTGAAGGAATGTAAGATTTTCTTCAATCTTATCAAAATACAAAACTAATCAAAGTTCCAAAAGATCAATTAGAGCGGAAATTAATCGCTTTGACCGAAAATATATTTGCCAGTTTGGAATATAATGTAAATAAATTAAATAAATAAATAATTAAGTTAAAATAGTTAAATAATTTTAAATACATAATTAAAGAACGTTTAAATATATAATTTAGAAATAACTAAATAAATAAGTAACAAAAAAGATTAAAATAATTAAATGAAATTAATGATTTGGCTTTATTAGCAATAATCAATAAATTCGAGTTCTCTTTGTTTTTGTTGTTGCTCGATATCGGCGAGTTGGTTTTAAATGTGATTATTACCCCATGATTTCTAATAATTAGAAATCAATTTGAATAGTCCAATTGGGTGAATTGTTTA
>MQRK01197410.1:5533-15788 GCA_001938485.1 Girardia tigrina | reverse complement strand
AACAAACATAATTTTAGAGCCTCCATGGAGAGTTGTCTATGCGAAAAGCCTTCTTAATTCTTCAGAAACGCTTTCAAAAACCTTGTTATTTGCTGGGAAAATTGTGTCAATGTACAAGGAAATTATTTTGAGAGATGATGCCTGTTTACCATGCTTGTTCTAAATACCAAATGTTGTGTTCATATCTAAAGTTTTTCTATATTAGTCTTACGACTTCTTGGGTGCACCAAGTATGTGGGAACCGGAGCCAAAATCCGGTTATCAGGCTCTCCAGTTACTTTTGGAATTTAAAATTCGGCTGGAGTAAAATTTGCTAGATTTCCATTTTATTTAATAAAACTGTTCTCAGTTATATGTAAATTTAAAATTTCAAAAGTTTTAAAAGGCTTGAATAAAATATGGAGAACAATATCAATTTCCATATCAAAAATAGATCTAAACATTTGATTTGCTCCTTGGTATAAAAATCATAGTTGTTCTTAAAGATAACTTCGAAATAGTAAATTTAAGTTATTATTAACAATAAAAGCAATTAGAATCTCTACATTTTTACCAACTACGTGTAAAGTTTAGTTATTCAAAAAACGTTAAAATCTTGATTTTTCAAGATGATGAATTCATGGAAGATATCATTCTGAACGTAGTTTTGATTCTTGAAGATTTGTCCAGTCTAAAAGTCTTACAAATGCTTTTAAAAATCATCATTAAGCCGAAGGTCAGGGGAGTTTGGCAAAGGAAGTAGAATTTCAATGTTCCATTTTTTAACTTCTTCAAAAGTTAGATGCATGTGTCCATAACATTTTTTTAATTTTACAAAGACAGAGACGTAAAAGCACAATAACGTTTATTTATTTACATTTAATTCTTTTTGAAGCTATTAAATAAATTTACCTGACATTTTGTACATTATTATTATCATAATTGTATAATTTTAAAATGATTTTAAAATTTGTTTAATCATGAAAACTTGGTAACAAGAAGGTAAATTTATTCACACGGAAATAACCAGTGGTTCGGTATGAAATACGTCATATTCAGAAGAATCCTGAGAAACATAATCCTATTTCATTTATACACTTGTTTCTGAAAGGGAAAAGAAGAAAGATATTACAGAGTCTCAAATGGCCACTGTTCTTGATCTTCTTAAAGGTGGCAGACATTGAGTTGATGAAATTGAAGATCGAATTGAAGTTTGTATAAGAACCATTCAGTGTATCATGAAACACGAATCTTCCACCACTTCTCGATTTTGGAAATGTGGAAACAAAAGAGCAATATCCATGCAGACAGACCGTAAAATTTATCTGCCTGTATTATATAACTACAATATTATTTTGGAAAAATACTGTAAGTCTCCGAATGTGAATAAATTGGGTAGCAGAATTCGAATCTGGAGAATTGGACATACTATAATCCGTTAAACTCAAAATGACAATAAAAATTCAACAACAAGAATGTTTGCATGTATATTGAATAAAGCGCAAGAGTAAGTTTGAATACATATCTTAAAAACAAACAGTGCCACGTTTTGTAATACAAAGCAGAAATATGAAGAAACATGTATAGAGTTACATAGAATGGAGTTGAGCCATGGTCTTCTTTGAGAACCAAGTAAGTGATACCCAGAAATCATGGAGAGGTGCCAAAGAAGATATTCATGCTGAAAGAATGCAAATACGTACAGTAAAGAAACATATGGTCGTGATCTTCTTGGACAAAAAAAGGTGATTTATGTCTTATCCAATGAACAAGCTGGATATAAAATTAAATAAATAAATTTATAATAAAAACAACACACAACGGATAGGTGCATATGTTTCCTTGATGACAATCGTAACAATATAACTATTCCCACATCCACCATTCTCCAATGATCTTGTACCCTCTGAGCTTTACTTGTTTTCACCTATGAAATCAGCATTAAGAAGAAAAGATTTCCAAATTGCAAAGAAACGCAACTTTTGTTGGTTTTATTAAAAAGACGAAAATTTCTTCTCCAACGGCATATTAACAATCTGTCCTATTACTGTTGGTGCTTTATTGGCTCTGACGGTGAATATTGAGAACATATGCAAGATTATTATAAATACTTTCTGATTATATTTTTGCTTTCTTTCATTTAATGAAAAATATCATGAAAGTATGAAATTTGTAGAATTAAAATCCAGGTTTTTTCGATAATTTACCAATACAAATATTTATGTAATTCATCAAAGTATGTACACATATTATCGAGACACTTTTGCCATTTGAGCGGCAGCGTTTTGATGTCAGTTAAATAAAAATTTGGTGGGCGCGAATCTATAAATTCCTAGAAAATTTTTTTAAGGCATCTGCGGAATTGAATTTTTTCTTATCAAAACGTGGTTCAGTTTGAGTTAGAATTGGTGAGAATGGACGATGATGTAGAAGTTCTAACTCAAGTTCCTGTAGTTTTGTCACTGTCTTATGTGCAGTATGTGGTTTTGCATTGTTGTGGACCAAGATGGCGGTCGACCTGTTTATCAAACGCGGCTGTTTATCCTTGAGTTTCCGCATCATATCTTTGAATTTGTCGCAGTATACATCTGCTGTAATTGACGAAGGAGGTTTCATGAAGTCGTAATTGAAAACACCTGTGACATAACATCAAACACACTGAGTTTTGGTGCTTCATTCGTGTCCTCCCAGTTCTCTGAATGTTTGATCACATTTATAACGAGAAAGCATCATCAAAGAAGCATCAAAACGTTATTGTTTCTGCTTTTCATTCAAATCTGTTCACTTAACCAATTTGAGCCAATTGATTCAATATTTTTTTCTTTGTAACTGCAAACGTTAGCGATAAATCATGAGCACTTTGTGATGGATCCGACTCCGCGATTACCTTCAGTTATTCATTGTCTGCCGGCGTTTCTGGGCGACATAGAGACAGCTGCGTAATATCATTGTATCCGAATACATTATTGATATTTCGCATGGTTTCTGATGGTGAGGTTCCATATGGAAATTCATACTTCCTAATATTTCGAATTTCTGCCTTCTCTATTTTTTTTTAAAATACTGATTATTATAAAATGTAATCAATAATATAAATTATTTTTATTGATGTGTTCAATAGCAAAGATATGTAGCAATCAAACAAAAAAACTGAGCAACAAAATATTAAGTCATTGCCAAATTATAACGATTTGAATTTATTGTAATCATGTCTACAAATTTAATACTTGACAACCCAATAAAAAGAATAAAAATTTTTGAGAGTAATTATTAACGTTAATTTACTATTCGATGAGACGCTCCTTTCAAGACGTTTTGCGTCGGGTATTAGGAAATTAAACTTGGACGTCTTTAATATTTAATTTCGAGATTATTTTGGTGATTTTAAGTCGGAAAAATTGAATATCGGATTTTAAAAGGATAAATATTTATAATAACAATTTATATTAATAAATCAAATAAAACGAAACAGTATGAACGACAAGAACGATAATTATAATGAATGAACAAGCATTTCTTTAACAAAAAAATAGATAATCTTTGTAATAAAAATATAATTTAAATTTCATCAAAAATTTCCATTAATATTTCGACAATTTCGAGAGAGATATTGTTTAGAAAAAATCATTTAATAAACGATAAACAGCAATGCTCCATAATTGTATGGGCTGTGAGCATTAGTTCTCAGAGTCTGTTGATGCGCAACCGATCTCTTTGGTCAAGTTGCTCTCGTATCTCGCATCTGATTGGTCAAATGTGAAGGAAAAAAAGCTTTCACTTTTTTCATTGGTTAACGAAAACTTTTCTTTCAATTTGACAATTTTTTTTCGTTTTTTATGTTTTTGCTTGAAAATAGTTTGCCATTTTTCGTTTAATTTAAACGGTTTCTTGATTTTCAATTAAAAAAACAAGTGAGTGAAAATTATATTTAATTAAAAAAAATAATAAAATTAATTAAAATTTCAAAATAAATAAAAAAATAAACCAAATTTTTCAAGTGAGAATTTTCAAATATGAAAGAAATAAAATTATAAATTTTTAATTGTCAGCGGTAACTATTTCCAATATTAATAATGGGAAAAGGTAATTTCTGATTCTCATAAAACTAATCTCAAATCATTGGAAAAGAAGAACAAAATGGTTTTTTGTTCGTGCTTTTAGTCGGGTAATAAAACTTTCAAATAGAACTTGTAAAAAGTAGCACGTTTTTTTTAATCAAATAATGTTTCAAACACCGATAGATCACTACGATTTTTATTTTTGAGAATCTTTTCTTTCTATTTATTTGTTGATTTTGTTTTTCTTTTAGTTTTTCTCGCTCCAAAAAATAAATAATTTTTAAAGAAAAAAAAGAAATGGATGAAAAAAATTCGTCAATTTGCGAAAATGAATCTGTCGGCGAACATTGTATGAACGAAATCGGAAATGGGATTCCAAATAATTTCGACGATTTAAACAATTTATCTGTTAATATGAAAAAATCTCGTAGGTTTATTTTATTTTATATTTTATATTTTTTGAAAATTTATATATTTTTTTTAATCAACCGTTTTTTTTACTTAACAGGTTTGTATGATAATAAAATACAAATTTTTCTAATATTATTTATATTTTTATCGAGAAAAATAATTATTATATATTTTTTTTCAAAAACTTTAAATACAAAATTATCAAAATAAATAATAAATAATCCTAAAAAAAGTTAATACAATTTATTTTATTATTTATTAATTTTTTAATAAATGTTTATATTTTTCTTTTTTATTAGAATATTTTTTAATCTGTAAGAAACAAAAAAGAAACTAATTAATCGTTTTTCAATGATTTTTATGATAAGAAAAAAACGCAATTTTCAAATTTTTAATAATTTCTTTTTGGTTATTTTTTCTAATAATATTTGACTTGTTTTTTAGTTGTACATAACACGTGTGATAAAAATTAAATTGTAAATATTTATTTTTTAATAAAAGATAATGAATTATTTAAGGTTTCTTTTTTAAGTCAAGTGTTAAAGACATAAAATATTGAATGATCATTTTAGATTACTACCAAAACATTTATGGAATTAATTTAAAAAAAGCATATTTATGACTTCATTAATCGGATTATATTTAGCTTCAGAAAAGAATAAGCGACGAAGTGAAGAAAACAAGTGTCCCACACCGGGTTGCGACGGGGTCGGCCATGCGACCGGTTTATATTCCCATCACAGAAGGTATTATTATTATTTTCCTTATTTTTTATAAATTATATTCTTATTGAATAATATTTTATTTAACTTTTAACAAAATTTTCCTTTAGTCTTTCCGGCTGTCCAAGAAAGGATAAAATTCTTTTTTCTGGTATGAAACATTTTTTTTTATATTATTTCTTGTAAAAATGACTTTTTTATTTAATATTTTTTTCTTACGTTTTTATTTTGTTTTAGAAATAAAATATTTATTTTTATTTTCAATTTAGTTAGAAAATTATATTTAATAGTTGTATAAATAATTTCTTTTGACTTAATTTTTATTAATAAAATATGCCCATTTTTCTCGGTATAAATTATTTGTCATAAAAGATAAGTAGTTCTAAGTGGACAAATTAATTTATAATTTTTTATTTTTTTATTAATACCTTTATCTTAGTAGTATTTGAAGGAATTGTGAATAATTTATTGCTGAAGTAGTCCAATGAGGCTGAACTAATCTCACCGGTCAATTTACTTGTTGTTGAATAATAATGAAGTTCGGTTAAACCATATCTGTTGATAAGCTTCCCCTTCGGGAGTTGGGGATATAAATTGCATGTTTTCCAGGGTGGATTAGAAATACCATTATAGGATTGGAGGCATAAAATAGTATGTATATCATAGTTTAAAAATAAATAAATATATTACTAGTTCATAATATAATATAATGTTTAAAACAGATCAGAAAGAAACTTTGCTTAAAAAAAGAAAATTACAAAAAAATATTCTAAAAAACCAAATAGAATAAATTTTAAACATTGAAAATTAACCGCGATTTCAGAAAATTCTAGAAAACTTTAAAATATTTTTAAAAGAAATTAAAAAAAAATTTTTTTAAAGATTTGACAAGGGACTTCACGAATAAATTGTTTTTACAGAACCTTCGATTGAGGAAATCTTAATTTATATAAAAAGAATAAGTCGTAATGTCAAAAGTTTAATTAATTTCTTAATTGGAAATTCTTTCTATGAGGGCTTCATTTAAATTTGCATCTCACCAAAATAATTTATTATTTTTTTTATTTTAAAAGTTAAAATATTTTTGTGTTAATATGCTTATTAAATATTTTAAAATTAAAAATGATAAAGTAAAGCAACTATTAAAAAATCAAATACGTATTTAAAAATAAAATATTTTTTAATGTGTTTTTTAAATATTTTAAAAATTAAAAATGATATAATAAAAGAAAATCATAAAACAATTATATAACTATTTAAAAATAAAAAATATCTTTTTAATGTATCTATTAAATATCAATAAAAATCAAATAAAATCAATAATAATTTGTTTTAATAATCAGTATTTAAAAATGAACAAGGCCCGAAATTGGAACTATTATGAAGTACGAGTTCCCACGTGTACCTCAGTATCAGAAACCATGTGAAATATCAATAGTGTATTCGGATACAGTTGTTATTACGCAGCAAACATTCTCAAATTGGTTCAGAAAATTCGTGAAAGATAATTTTAACTTCAATAATGAGTTTCAGGGTCATCGAGGAACACATGTAGATAATGAATAACTAAAGATAAACGTGGCATCAGATCCATCACTAAGTTCTCATGATTTATCGCTAACGTTTACTGTTTCTAAGAAAACAATATTTAATCACTTGGCTGAAATTGATAAAGTTTAAAAGTTGGATAAGTAGATTCCACATGAGTTGAATAAAAAGCAGAAACAAAAGCGTTTGGATGCTTGCTTGATTATGCTTTCTCGTTATATATGTGATCACATTTTGAAGCAAATCGTCACTTGTGATAAAAAGTCAATCAAATATGATAATCACAAATGTTCAGCAAGCTTGGTTGACACGAATAAAGCACCAAAACACAGTCCAAAGCACAAAATTCATAAAAATAAGATGATGGTGAGTGTTTGGTGGCTTACCGCAGGTTTAATCCATTATGACTTCATCAAACCTTGTTTGTCGATCACAGCGGATGTCTATTGCACCTAATTGGAATAAATGATGAGGAAACTCAAAAAATAACAGCCGCGTTTTGTGAACAGGTCGACTCGCATCTTGATCCACGACAATGCAAAAACCACATACTACACTTAAGACGTTGACAAAACCAAAGGAATTTGAATTAGAACTTTTACATCATCAATGGCCTCAACAAGTTACCGCTCAAATAGCTAAATGGTGTCGATAAAATTGATGCATACTTTGATGAATGACATAAATATTTGTATTGGTAAATTATCAATAAACTTTGACTGTAGTTCTACCAATCTCATACTTGACGAACTAATGTAATGAAAAAATATATACTCCAATTTAGTCTAAAAAAGAAGGTCCTGGTTTTTTCGATATATGTTTATTTACAAGCAAAATGTCACTTAATAATAAAATAGATATTATAACATTCAAATATAAAAAATGGAAAGAGAAAGCGTTAGATTTAAAATATATAGCTGAATATGTAAAAAGAAAAAAAAATTTAAAAAGAATAAATAAAAATGATGAAAGTACAGATTTCATTTAACAATTTCTAATAATATATTCAGAGTTAATGGTAACATCCGTTATATAATCTTCAAGTCATCCTTCAAATTAAAAAAACTCTATATTACACATTCCTTCTTTTTGAGAGAACAACATAGAAGAACAATTTTCCCCTTCACCAGGTAAATTGCTTATACTTCGGTTATTTTATTTCAATGCATCCTTCTTTAAAAATGTCACTCGAACAACTTTATTTGATTTTTTGTTTATTTCTTTATTTGAATTTCTGTCGATTGCCGTTGCATTCCTAATTCTGCTTCTGTTTTAACATATTATCAAGTGTAATGGACACATTAATAAATAAATTGAGTATTTAAGGAAATATTTCTGAAGTTTTGTTATTTGTTGACTTTTAGTGAAAGTCAAAGTGTTAATATTCTAATTATTTAAGGTGTCTGGAATCTTAACGCGTAATTATTCAGAAAACAGTTTGAATTCTAATGTTTAGAACTTACAAAGGGTGGACAAAAAAGTAGCAGAATAAAAATATGTGAAATATGTGAAAAAAAATCTTAAAAACAATAATATGTGAATTTTAAGACTTTAAGTAGATTGTAACCGACCACGTGGTCAAAACATTCTTTAAAAGTTTGATTTTAGAGCAAGAAGGTTATAGTATACTCTAGACAAATGAATTATTTGCTTATTAGTAATAAAAAGGATCCCACTATTCAATTTTAAACAAACATTACAGAGGAAATCATGGTAAATTTCATTGCAATACATCAATAATCAATAGGATAACCCTGATTAGCAATACCCTTGGGCATGTGACCATGGAGATTGTCGAATAGAAATGAAAAAGTCGATATGGGGACAGCAGACTCCAATGTGTTAAAATGTCGTGCAACAGTTACAATGCTTGTGAGGCGCCGTGAAAGTTTTTAAGCATATGTTTTTTAAGAAAACCCCAAATGTTTTCTATTAGGTTGAGGTAGGGACTGTAAGGGACCACGAAATACAGGTTATTCCATGATTTTCTTTCCACTCATTCACACAAAACGCTCCGTGCATTGGAGAATTATCATCCATTAGTTACAAGTTGAATGTTGAAATGGCCGCCGCTTCCAATGTTACAACATAGTCTTGTGAATTCATTCACCGGGAGCAATGTTGAAGTGGTAAAGAACCGGTTGAAATAATTCCACCCCAAAACATGATAGACCAGCGGTTGATTCCCCTGATTTTTGTGCAGCACCGGTGGTCACATTCCCATTGACTACGCCAGACTTTGACACAATAATAAGTTCGAAACCCCACAAGAAATTCATCAGTGAAGAGAACTCTCCGCCATTGTTCTGTTATCTACTTCAGAGCTCCTTACACCATATCACACGGGTTTTCCTTGTGGCTGCACTCGATTCCAGTTTTCGTGCCACGATTCTCCCATGGAAGTGCATCCTAAAATGAAAAGAAAAATATGAAAGAAAAGTGGCAAGACTCTAACACTGCTACTATATGAAGGTTTACCTGTGCTAAGAACGACGAATACTTTTCGTATACACTTAAGCATTGTCTGGTAGTCCTTGGTTGTATTGCTCGGTGATCTCTGTTGCAGATAATTGGTGATCTTTCATGACGATTTTTGAGACACATTTATCTGCAGCTTCAGTAATCTTCTTTGGACGCCAAAAAACGGCTTTGTCTTGGACAGATCCACGTTGTTGATATCGCTAGTACCAACGAACACTCGTTGATTTGTCCAGTCCAAATTGTTGCGCAATAGCACTAAAACTTAGATTTGCATCATGAAGTGCAAATATTGAACTACGTGTTTGACAGGATAATCTGGGCGCTGGTATTACTACATATTGTATATCACGTCGTTTCATGTAAAATGACTGCCTGAGTGAGTAAGTCAGTGTCTCATACCATTAAGAGACATGCCTGAGTACAAAGTATAAACTGTATACTGACATGTACACACACATACACATCACTTCCTTACTTTGTATTTCTCATGCTGACGTTGGGTCATGTAGGCCTCTACAAGGCGTGAAACAGTCTCTATACATACAAACACCCTCTTCATTGACTCATACAGTATTGTGCGTGTGAGTGCGTTTTGCCCTTGCTGTTGAGATTATGTGACCTGCATAAGCACTAGACTGCAAATAACATCTGTTGACAATGAAAATGTGTTAAAACATTTCCTCTGTGCAACAATTTTGTCCACCCAGTGTAATTTTAATATTGAAATTAATTGGTAAGACTTTCTATCAAAATATGTTTTTTTAGAAACGAAAAATATTTTGAAAAACTTTTTTTTTCTTCAGAACTTGGTTTAACTTCATCCAGTCTAAAGTGTCCGACAGCCGGCTGCACAGGACGAGGACATGTCAATGGTAACCGTACAAGTCATAGAAGGTGAAAATAATTTTAATATTTTATTTTTCATATTTCTTTTGCATTCATATGGAATATTGTGGTATTTATTACTTTTAATTGACAATGTCAATACATGTGAAATTCACATCTTAAAAAACAATCACAAACTTTTAAATACACGAAAAATGCATAATCATACAG
>MQRK01197385.1:7693-26300 GCA_001938485.1 Girardia tigrina | reverse complement strand
GCATATTCACCATAAGCTTCTTGGAGTAATCGGTATGATTCAGCAGCAGTTTTCTTTAGATGGTAACAAAAAATTAGTACCGTCCGCGAATGCTCTCTGCTTGGCATAAATTTGGACATTTAAAACACAGAAATACAACAATTATTAAAACGCTTTATCAATTTATGAGTTACGTATGAGACACTACATAATTACTCAACATTATGACATCATTGCCTAACCATTGACCTACTTTTTGCATTGTGCACAATCCGTTTTCTGAAATCCGCATTTCATACTTGTACACCTAATATATATATATATATATATACAAGGGCGGATCCAGGGGGGTAAAGGGGGTAATAACCCCCTTCCTGGATTAATCCTAGCTTCAAAACCTACCTGAGTTATATGCAATGAAACAATAGGCTCAAGCTCAGGAGAACTCATTTGATCATTTGTTTGACGGAGTTTTGATGATTTATAAACATTTTTATGTAAACATATTTTGTTCTGTTTTTTTTGCATTCAAATTACCCCCCCCCCTACACTGGAATCTCAAATTTAAACACAAACTATTGTAGCGGGAGTGAGGGCTTTGGCAAAGAAAACTTAAATTTTATCGGTTCCAAACGTTTCGTTGTTTAATTATTAACTTCCTCAAGAGTTCAATAATCTAATGAGCTATAAGTCCATATTCTACGGAACTTATTTTGTATAGAGATATTATAAGAAAATACACAAATATTTCATACCAAACGTTTACTCTTTCTTCAGTAAAAGCTCAGAAAATTCTGTCTGTTGGTCAATTATCTCAAAAATCTTTTATCATAGAACAATAACATTTGGTATGTAGATTAAGAATATGATAAGGACGTTACCAAAATTTTTGGTAGAAATAAACAGGGTAGAAGAAACGTTATGGCCAAAAATGTAGTTTTTTAAAATGAAACTGTTATCATTTATTTAATTTTTAGAAAGTACTTAATAAATGATATTTAGAAATATCCTATTTTATACAGGGTGATCCAAAAGTATGGGGACGGCTAAATATTTCGAAAACTAAAGTTCATAGAAAAAAATTTTTATATAAAAGTTTTAAGAAATTAAATGTTATATTATACCAAGGTATATTTTCTTATACGCGATGTACAAAAAAAAACATTTTTTGAATTGAAATGTCCTACATATTTTTGCATTTTTCGAAAATAGACTTAAATCTAAGAACTTTTTCTTCTATAGACCATATGTCTATGTTCAATTGTTATCGAACTACAAACAGTTGAATATCATAAAGTGTATCATAAATAAATAAGTAATGTAAGAATTTTGCTACTGCTAAGAAATTAGCTACTGTGCAGAACGTTAATGATAGAGCAAACTTATTTTATTTTCCTGTCTTATTTTTTTTATGGTTATTTCACTATAAAACTAAAATTCTAAGCGAGGTAAATACCGTAAAAGGACTTAACTCAATTTTTAAAATTTATTTATTATTATCACGTAAAGAAAAAGTCATTTTTAAAGAGGAACCTGGATGTCGAACTCCGACGACTATTGAAACAAATATGTGGCACAGTCCAGAACTCCTCCACTGAATACTTTTATGTAGATAAGGCTCTTGGAGGAATTGGACTTGTGTCAGTGAGAGACGAATATGCAATGCAATCGATAGAGCAAGCATTTTGAAATCTCACTTTTTCGGACTAGACATCTCAGCAATTAACACTAATTAAGGTACAGAGACACAGATACATGCCTTGTGTCTCTGTAAAAGAAATAGTCCGATGATTATTGACAGACATAATGCGGTGATGCAGATTGTCGAAGAAACAATATAATCAGAAAATCAATCTTACAAATAATTAAAGACCGTGAGTGCTCGTGGTCTGACTCGAAAATCAGAGTTGACTTACAAATATTCTATAAAGGTACAAAAGAACACCGGTAGATCGATGTCAAAACACCGTACAATACTCTTAAAATTCTTAAGAGAGCAAGAAAAGACAATTAGGTGAAATATAAAAAGCTGAAAAGGAGGTCAAAAAGCCGAGTGAAAAAGGAACAATACTCAAAACATTAAAAATTTCAGAGACGACAACAAAAGATCTGAGACGCAAGTGTATTGTCTCCAATTTCAAGTATTGTACTCTGACATGGAGCAAATACGTCAAATGCAGCGACTATTGTTCCTACAACTGTTGTGGTAGATGCGCCAGAAGTAAGATAGAGAGAAAATGCGAGCAATGCACTCCAATGAATGACTCTAGCTCGGAGAGTTCACCTATTATTCGAGGACAACGATAAGTATTCGGAAGAGGAATGTGGTTTTTTACATGTACTTTGATAATAAAATACTTTAATCGGACTCGTATAATTTTAGTAATTTTATTTATAAAAAAATTATCCCCCGCCCAGACTTGTCCCCTGGCTCCCACCCTTGTATATATATATATATATATATATATATATATATATATATATATATTATTGAATATTATGGACGCTAATTTGAGTGTTCATAATCAAATCGATCGAGTAAGGTTCTTGATCATTGGTTACATTGTAAACTTTCATTGTAAATTTACATTGTAAATTTACATTGTAAATTTTCAAAAAAAATATAATATGAAATTCAGCAAATATTAAGCTTTTTGAAAGATAAGTAATTATACCGGGTTTTCAATGTGTTTCTAATGGTATTATACTGTTATTTACCTCAATTCAAAACAATGAATATCCAATATTTTAAACATTTTCTATAGTTACATTTATCTATTCTGGGTTCATCAAAGCTTGATTTTTTTTCCAGATTAGCACGAAGCACAAAATTTATCAAAAAAAGAGATTTATATTTGTATAATTCATTTTTATGTATAAATTCGTGGACATTTGAAAAAAAATTTCATAGTTTATGACATCCAATTGTTTCAATCAAAAATGGAGTTCTAATTATGTTCAAGACGAACAACAGAAAAACGGAACAAGTGTTTATCAATGGATTTTTAAATGGTCTATTGAATTATATTATACTTGATTAAATTCCTATCACATCAGCAAGTACGCTAGTTATTGAAAAAGAGTGTTCACAATAACAATAAGTCAATATATAATACGAGAAGTTCAAAAATATGGTGTTTGAAGTTCAAAAATCCTAAACCTATTTAACTTAACGAAACATTTTGTAATCATAGAATTGTTAAGTCATCTGAACGAAGATAAGATGTAATTAATTCTGGAGATGAATATTAAAATAAAAAACTTTAGAAATTGTTACTCGAATTTATGGAAATGAAGATTGATATTTTTAAAATTTTTACATTGAAAATTGCCTAATTTAAGATAATCATAAATTGTTTCCTATGGTTATTAAAATGATTGTTAAAAGTTAAGCAAATTATGAGAGATCAAACAACATTTTGAGAATTAAAGGTAATAATTAAAATTTTACGCGGAACAAAAAATCCAAGTTTTGATTTTCAATTTTATTCTATATATACTTTTCTATAATATGTCAGAATGCAAAACAGATGGGTCGTAGTTACATCCAAAATATCCAACATTTCTACTAAAAAAAAGTTAAATCGAATAATTTTATTTGTGGTCAGATAGACTGAGAAAAAACGAATGTAAAAGAATCAGATAATTGCTCGGCGAACTCTTTTATGAAAAAGATTTACTTTTACTTCTCTTTATCACTCACAATGAATAGCTAACTAACATCTTAATAAGAATTAAATGGGAAAATGATTGTGATAAAAGAGAAAGATAAACAACCACTTTATAATTTAAACAGTTACTTTAAACAATATTTTGTATGTTTCCGTTGTGCTAAGTAAAGTTATATTTTTAATTTTTTAAAACTCCACGTATAACTATCAACATTTAGATTTATTTAAAAATGATTTTACTTAATTACTAAATAATGGCATTATCGAATTTATTCTATATTTTGTGTAAAAAACCAATTCGAAATGAAACGAAGCAAGAAAAAATTTTATTAGTTTTGTTCCTTGAGACCAAGATTCTTAGTAATACTTTTGGAACATAACTATTCATATCACTATATTATTCAGTAAAATAATAAAATTTAATTTAAAAAAATATGTTTAATATAATTTGACTAACAAAAGTTAAAAAATCTTTTATATTTCATTAAGAAGCCAAATTAAAAAATTTTAAATGTTTTAAAATTACTTTATAAATTATCAAAACCATCTGATAAATTTTCAAAATCTTTTGGAACATTGTCAAAATCATTTGAAAAGATGTCATAACTACTTGAAACATTGTTAAAACTTTGATGAAAATTTGTCTTAAGTTAATGAAAAACCCTGCATCAATTGAAAGTTACTTAACATTTGATCTTTCAAAAAAGTTCTTAGTAACCATTAACTTCATGCTTCGAAAATGAATTCGTCCAAACTACAGACGGCTATAGCCACTACATTCTAGAATTCTCTTAATTCTTATAATTTGACGTTTTCAAACATACCAATAAATTTGTCGATTTTAAGGAATTCGGCAGTATTAAACAATCTATAAAAGAATTATTTGTGAAAAACTATAACATTTTAAAGAAAGATAAAATTACATTTCTTCACTATTCGATAGTTGAAGAAGAAGAAATAACAAAACTGGATCAGAAGGAATCTGAACCACATCATAAGATACTGAAGACGGAAATGAATGCATGGGATATTCTACTTGGAGATGAAGAACATCCAATTGACTCCAATAATTCCAGGCAACAAGAATGCGACAGGTACTGGGCAAGAAGAAGAAGAATAGTTGAAGTAGAAGAAGATAGTTGAAGAATATCGTGTAATAAATTACATTTCAAACACCAACACATTTATATATATATATATATATATATATATATATATATATATATATATAAACAATTTAACTATCATAGACTTACTTATCACGAAGAATTGACCACAATTCTCCACCAAGGCATGCCTCCATAACCATATAAAGGTATTTATGATCCTGGAACGTTTTGTAAAGTCTAGATATAAATAATAGTGTAAAGAGATGTTTTAAATAATTTTCAATAATAAATATATTTTTAAAATATTTTTTTTCTAAATATCAATAAAGATATACACAATTATTTATTATTTTTAATTATTTAATTATTTATATTTTTTTATTATTTTCTATTAACTTATTTGTATTTTAAATTGAAAAAAAAGAATTTTAAAATATAAAAAATTGAAATGAATAAATTACATTTTTAAACATTAATTGTTTATTTTTGTATTAAACTTAAATTCATTTATTTTGGAATCTTCATTGCATTGTGATATATTTTTTTCATAGACGATGCTATTTTTTATATTTCATATATTTTAAGTTTTTTTAAAAAAAAAGTATTCAACAAGAAGGAATGTTGAATATGGGGAACTATGAACGACATATTCAAGTTTTTGTCTGATATTATAAATACCGTGAAGACAAGCATTTTATGCAAATATTTTCATTATTCAAAAAAGCAATCCCACTAAATTTTACAAAGTAAATATTTCAGAATGTTTATAACACTTTTAGATAGAAACACAAAACACAAGAAAAACAAAGCATGATAAAAATACGACAGCATATTACTTGATTTATTGTCCATCTATGGAATAGAGCCAATAGATCAGTGGTTTATTTGCGCCTAATGAAGGATATCATAGCATTCCAAACGGTCTGGAAAAGCATTAATAGAATTCATTAAGTGATGCATGTGATCCTGTAAAAAAAAAATACTCCAACCCAAAGCCATCAATAACTAGCTTTCGAGTGGTCCGAAGCTATACTTTCTAGATTAGTGCCATTATAATTCAATGTTGAATCCTATCGAGTCACTTTGGACGAAGGTAAATGGTCATAGTAAGGCTAGCATAACCATGGCATAAGTCGATATGGCATAGCTACCGGAATAGAGATTGGTGCGTTTGGAAGCCATTGTCAAAGCAGCAACAGAAACCATAAACTCGGGTGACTGTTCAAAAGCAGCACAACACTAGTCATCATGACATGTTTGTGGGTGCATGGTTTGACAAATTATTTTATTTATTTATTTTGTAGATATTATTTAGAGCTTGTGTTGCATCAACCTTGAAAAGATTGTCTGTGAATTGTTGGAAAAAAAATTATTAAAAATACAAAATTATCGGAATAAAATTATCTTTTTGTTTTCTTGTAATTTATAATTTGTCCATGTATTTTTAAATTTCTCTTTATTTTTACAATGATTTATTTATTTACAATTTTGGTCAAATTAATTTCAAAACTTAAATTTTTTAACACTTAAACATTTATTTTTAAACAAACAAAATGAAAAGTAGTTTCAACAACAGTTATTTATCTAGTATATGTATCCAGTACAATATTAGAAAGGTATATCATATCCTTTAGCCTTGATCAAACAGGAAATTCTATGAGACGTGGAGAAAACTAGAGCTTCACATTTGATTGTCAAATCAGAATCTCTGTGTCCTAAATCAATAACTTTTGGAAAACGCTTATTTTTAGGGGTAACATCATACTGAGATAATTTTCTTTTTATAATTGACCAAAAATTCTCGATCGGTGAGTTTTCAGGTCATTTTAAATGGTTATTTGGTGCGCCTGAAAATGCTGAATTGTTTATTTTGAAGTGTAGCATGTAACCAGACCTTGTTGGAAAATACCATCATGGTTAGGGAAAATATCCTGATGTTGAGGGATACCTCTGGTGTTAATAAAATTGATATATTGTTCGGAATTCATATTACCTTCATAAATGTGTAAGTGACAAGTACCCTGAGTAGACTTTCATCAGTTGATAGGAACTTCATCTATTGAGTAGCTGTCCATGGCTTTTATGTATATATAACCGTGAAACAAAGTTAATGAAATGATTATAGTTATATTACTATGATAATGAATTAACAATAACTGAAAAAAGAATAGAAGTGTCTGAAAGTGTTTTTCACTATTGAAAGAGATTGAGATTTTGGGATAGTCAGAAAGCTATAAAATTGATCTTGAATAATTTCTTGAAAGACTTGAAGGAAAATAAAGAATGAAAATCATATTCATGTTTGGCTTGTTTTTGGTGGAGATCAAATTCCGAAATCCTTTTTTAGATCATTGCTTAATACGTTTGAATGTAATTTCTTTAAATTACTCGCTAGGCAATTATAAATCTCTAATTTTCTTATAAAAAAAGAATGTTTAAGTGTCAACTGTAACCATTCTTTTGGTCCAACTGATGCAGGCAAAATGCCCCATAATTATCACAACAGAGAGATTTTCTTTGGTGCTTCTTCTTTTATTGAAAAAAGTCATTGTTTTTTACAATCCTTTATCAAATGTTATTTATTCAAATTATGCTTTATTTTAACATTTATAATACTTCATTAAATATTTAATAAACGTAATTAGATAATTATTATTTTAAACTTAAAAGTATTTTGTCGGTCTTAATTCTTAGATCTATTCAACATGTCACAATGAGAAAATTCGATTTGTTTATTAAATAGTTTTATGTGAATGTATTACAATTTGTGGATTGAATATATTATGTAGAAATCTTTGAGATCTGATTACAAACACAATTTTAGGTCTATACGACTATTTTAGGTTATGGGATTACTTTAAATGTAGCTACACGAATTGACATTGTTGAGGAAATAGAGAGAATTTTAATTGAATATTTAATCATTGTTTCGTACAAGTTTCTTAGACCGTACCTATCATTCATTTTTATATTTTCTTATAATTTTCATTTGGTGAATGTATAAAATGACAAAATTTTGAAGAAACAAAGTTCGAGTTATTTAATAGTTAGTCTGTGGATATCGTTAATTTTATATTTCATTAATAATTTTAGATTTAAATAATTCAATAAAATTAGAATTTGTTTAACATTTAAAAAATTATTTAACATATATTATTTGGTGTACAACAAATTAATTTCGTATTTTTTTGTTAAAAAACCATTTATTTTAGTATAAAAGTGAAAAAATATTTTATTCAAAATATTGTCCATCGGAAGCGGCAACTTTTTCCCATCTGTCAGGCAATTTATGGATTCCATCCCAAAAAAACTTGTCATCTTTTGCGCCGAGAAAGTCATCAAGCCATTTTTTAATACCTTCAACATTGGTGAACCGTATTCCAGAAAGGTGATTCTGCATCGACCGAAACAAGTGGTAATCAGAAGGAGCTATGTCTGGGCTATAAGGCGGGTGAGGTAGAATTTCCCTCATTACCGAGAACGATTGAAATTGTATCTCACTTAATACATTATATATCAGTAGAAGAAAGTTTAGATACTTAGTCAATCATATTTGCATAATTATCAACTCAATTGAAAGGAAAAATTCAGAATGCCAAGTCATATCACAATTTTTCACTTTTATACAAGATCCAAAGAAAAAGATATAAAATCAAAAAAGCAATAAAAGATAGTTGTTAATTGAAAGTGATGGATGAATAATTTGATAATTTATTAAAATTTTACCTCTTTTCATACATGAAATCTCTTTTCATCCATGTTATTTCAACCCCTCACTTTATATTAGGTTGGGGAAAAGGAAATCCATTATTTTGGCGTGAAATTCAAAACTTTATTTAACATGTTTCAGATTGTCCTCTTGGAGTCAAATATGCACCGTTTTATTGCATAATTAGTTGCCATTTTGAAGGTAGCTTCATAATGCCTCTCTCGTAGAAGTCCTAATTCTTATTGGCGAAAAACTGTAGTAATCGATTTGCACAATCTTCTATTGATCCCAATTTCTTATCACTTAATGCATTGACATATACATGATGTCCACAGTAATTCTTGAAACAAATTTCCTATAGCCATTATATAATGCATTTCGGATTTTTACAAAAGTTATAACGTTTTTAATTAAAAGATGTTCTTAAATAATTATTCTTGCATTTACTGATTATGATGAGATCATAATTCGAATTATTCAAATTTAGAAAAGCATTATTCTAGTCTTTCTTCGTCATTTCGAAAGGGATTTTATTAATAAAATCAGTTTTTGGTTCCTTTATTTGCACCGCAACATACATTTTATTAACTACAATCGAAACACCCGTGCAATTAAATTTGTAAACCAGATAAACTTGTAACCCCCAAATCGTTTTCGATCTACTTGAGAGAAAGCTATGAACTCTGAATGTGATATCCAGGATGTCATTGAAACCACTTTGACACTACCTATATTCTTGACAATACTCTTCTTAAACGATTTCAATCCTCATGATTTGTTTTAATGATTTTTTAGTCGTAAATATTTACTTCTTTCAATCCTTTCTTAATCCGTGTTTGTGTACATAATTTGACCAATGTAACCTTAATGTTCTGATGTATTTGTTTGTCATGTGTACATGTTCCTGAAGTATGTACACCAAATATTTAAATATTTAAATATTATTTAATGATCTACAATTTCGAAATTGTAAGAAAAATTTCAAATTCTGTGAACTTTATCATACTTTCTCTAAATTTTTCTCACACAAAATCTGTAGTGTTGTGTAGAGACATATACATATTGTCTTTCTGTATCGTTCTTTCACTCATCCTAGTGACAAGAATGTCAGGAAAAGGAAGTTTGTTATTTACTTCAAATTCTAATGTAAATTTAATATTAGAATACAGAACATTCCTGAATTTTAAGAATGGTTTTTTAAGGGATTAATTTCTGATTCTTTTAGCAACTGAAACTGATGGCTTAATCAATTTTGGTCCATTCATCAGTCACAAGGATACTTTAAACTGTTTGTGGCTTTAATTGCTCAACTTTTCCCAAAATAATGACTTACAAAGTTTCTGTCAAATTAATGTTAGGGCTGTTTTACAGTCATTAAATGGTATGAATTTACCCATTGACCATGTATTGATTGACTGATTATCATTAAGACGATTTTTTTGGATCTGCATTGTCATATCAATTTGGGGTCAATATCAAGCTAAAATTTAGTTGATTAAAATCTAAGAAAATAGGAGCCTCTCTCAAACTGTTCAATCCAGCCTAATTTAGGATGGTATATTTTCCCCTTCCCTTTGATGCAATGGGAGTGGATTGCCCATTGATATTAATTAGATATTAAATATGAATATTTAAAGAGCACACTCATTAATCTGTTTAAATTTGTCCATTTATCATTTACAAAGTATTTTTAACAATCAAATATTTTTCAAATAAAAATTAACATAAAAAATTATTACTCTACAATGAAAGGGCAGCTTGTTTGAGACAGTATATTTTTCTCATTCATTACGTGTTCCTGTTGCCGAGTTTTGATGACATGTTTTATCTTCATTTTCTTTAACGCGAAAGATTTATTATTATCCGATTTTAGTTTAACCTAAAACAAATTATTATATATGAAAAACAGACTACTTTTAAGTTTAAATAACTAACCAATTCCACTTTCCCAAAGCCTCCAATACCGATTACAGCAACCATTTCAAAGTCCTTTACTGAAGTATTTTGGGGCAAAACTGATGGCCTGATAAAAAATTTTAAATCCTAGTTTCTATAATTTAATATTAATGAAAAAATATCTTCAATATGAGTGATAAGTAGGCAGCTGAATATTCCGGAATTGAGTATATTGTATTTCTTATCTCGAAAATACTTATTCGACTTGAGTATGTAGAGTTTAACATCCTTTTATTTTTTTAATACTTCGCAGTTTTTAGATGATTTTATTGGATCGAAGTATAAAATTCTGGGACTCCTAGTTACAATACATTGTTCGATTATTTTTGTTTACTTTAGAAGTACACTTAAAACCATTCACAACTGTAGTGTCAATCAATTTCTTATTTAATTTTAATTTAATTTTAATGCAATTTTTATTTAATTTGACAAAATTTTTAATTGAAATAATTAACCCTTTCCTGGCTGAATAAAGAATTAAATTGGCATCCTTAAATCACTTTTACAACTTTGAAATGATAAAAACAAAATGGCGTTTGACAAAACATGTGTAAGAATAATTTGTATATTCGTCTATTGATCAGAAATAAAAATATTATTTGTATTTTTCCATAGATGCCTATAAAATATTAAAATGAAACATGATTCAAATGACATCAATAGTCAGGAAAGGGTTAAATATCCGTAAATGTAATATTCAATTTTATATTTTTAGTCCGAGTTAGTTAATCAAATTTGTGTTCATAATCTCGTTGCTCACGCGTGATTGGGTATAGAACAATTTGGACTATAAACCAATTATTAACATACAAAATGAAAATAACCTTATTTCAATAATCAGAAAAAAATGGTGATTTAAAAAATAGAACTATTTAATAAACTTTGTTAACTTATGTCTCTTAGTGGTTTGTTATTTGTTTTGAAATAATCGCGACTGCTTGAGATGCGGGCTACATTCGAGTTACAACAACAAATGACTGAGAATTATACTAATAAGGAGACTTAAAAGCAAAAAGATAAAAATTCCTACTCTTAAACTATAGGATCTGTTCAAACTTTGACTTGATTTCCATCTACAAATAGATGAATTTGAAATGCGTCAAGAATTTCTTATATGATTATTAAAATTATTAACAATTTAATTTTCAAAAATGTTTTATTATTTTGTAGTTATAAATTAATGTAAAGTAGTTTATTTTATTCTAGACAGTTTCCGATATACTATAATAAATATTTATTTTTCAAACCGGTTTATAAAATTGAGAAATTAAATACATAAAGTTTTTCAAATTTCGACTGAAATTTTAAGTGGTAGAAACCCCTTTTAATTAATGATTAATATTTTTTTGCGTTTTTTATATTATTGACAAACAACTGAACACAATTTTAAAATAAAAACAAAATTCATCAATTAAAAAATATATATTTAAACACAATATATCAGCCGTCGGATCAACCCTCTGATTTTTCGAACATTAGGATGTAACGAATTCATAAAATTTAAAAATGGAATTAAAAATAAATCTGTTGAAAGCCGATGTTTTTATGAATTTTATCAATTAGTTCTATCGAAAAGGTGCTTTTTTAGTTGAAATGAAACTTATGGAATCTTACATTTTTCGGATCTTTTGATTGAAAGAAAAATCTTTAGTTACGAGTCTGGAATTTATAGGCAGTAAACTGGTACATGTTTATTTATTTCATCGGACAGCTTTTGTGAACCGCAATAAAAAAAGCAACATGATTAAAGGCTAAATTTATCGCTCTTCTTTATTGTCTTCAACTTTTCGTAAATCTGTAGAAAGTGTTGATAAACTATGTTCTTTGTTAAATCAGAATGGTTATTCTATTTTTTTCTTGAAAATTTAATAAAGGAAACAATGGATAAGATACTTTTGAAAGATAGTTCGAAAAATCAGAGGTTTGCTTCTTCTGATAGTTCTAATGAAGAAATTGAAGTAATATTACATATTAATAATATGCTTAAATAATGCTTAATTGCGCCTTATTCTGAAGGATTTTAAAACTTTAAAAATGTATTGTTAAAAGCAACTAACAAGGAATTAAATTTGGAAATTGTATCACGATTTCATAACATTCAAAATATGTTCAGTAGTAAATCTATTACACCTTGAACACTTTGTTCTGATATTGTTTATGAATATAAATGCCACATATTTTGGAGAGACTGTCCGTTATCTCTTTAAACGAATTCGAGAACAAAGTCGAAAAGAGTTACAGTATGATAGAAGAAAAAAGGAAAAATGTAAATGTGATGTTAATATTGATAATTTCAAAATATCGAAAAAAATTGTTAATTTACGTTATGTTTCCCTAAAATCAATATTAAGTCGATATATACTCAACCAGCTTATTGAGAATTTTGGATTAGCATAATTTCATGTGACTGATCACATAATCATTGTTTTCGCATTTACATGTGAATTAAATTAATTGTATATACATGTGAATTAAATTATTAATCAGTTACCTGAAAATCGAAATATATTGTCTCTAAATATATTTTTTAATGAAAGAATTTTGTTCTTTATTAAAAAATTTCATCCGGATTGAAGCTTATCAATAATAATTTTAAAAATAGTAATCTTTATAAAAACCGATTCAGAAGTCTCCATTTGAATATTCAACAATTTTATTGCACTTATTATAGCCATTGTTTATTCATAGAATATTATTTGCTGAGTAATGTACTTTATTTTTTATTTCTTTTGAGTGTTTTTTTATTGTAAATATGAAGAAAGTATTAGAGGGTCGAATTCCGTTCTTGGATAGTTGACGAAAATTATGTCAATTTTTCTAAAAAAGTTATTTTCTCAGATGAAGTTCTGTTTTATCTAAACGACCTCATAAGAAAGATTATCTATATTATACTGGAAAAAACGAACACCGTGTGATATTTGTACTTAAATCCTTTTCAAGTCTACTTTTGACAGACACCCTCATATATATATATATATATATATATATATATGTGTGTGTGTGTGTATGTTAAAATAAATAATTATTTTATTTATATTATAGGATTAATAGGATTTATTTTATGGACTTAGTTTTATTTCATGTTTAATTTTCAAATATTTATTTTAGTCACGTAAATTTCTAAGATAATTTGAACGATGTCAACATAGAAATAATTTTGTCTTAATACATAATTTGTTGAGTATATAAAATAAGATAATAAAAAAAATCTAATTAATCAGATCACCGGAAGCGGTAGCAAATTGACAGTGTCCGACAAAGTTTATATATTGTATTTACAGTGAAATTGTTAGAATGGCCATTAATAAACGATAATTATGATTAAGGCGATTTATAATTTGAATAAACTAAATTAAAATAAATTAAAAATTATAGATTTATTTTTAAAATAATATTTCGTCAACAGCACATTTAAATAAAATGTTTTGTATCATTTTTTTTACATATTTCTATTAAATGATTGAATTTTATTTGTCATATCCATTTCTTTTATCGTATTTTCTCACAACTTTCTAAGTTTAAGAGGCCGAAAAGAATGGGGTCATGTATGATTTAAATTTGAAGTTTTTAAGATGTGAGACTTATATTGTGGTGTGGATCATAGTAAAAAATGTTATTTATTAAAATATGGCCGACATTGACCTTTTATTTGAATTATACCATCTATATAGATTAATGGACAATGAAAATTTCTTCCAATTCCATTAATTAATATTACAACAAAATATCCTTTCTTTACAAATTATCTATTCTTAAATATTCTTATTTTTGTTATTATCATTATTGTTCTTATTACTTATTTTATTACTAGTGCTACTACAAAGGGTTAGGTATTCTTATAATTTCGGCATCCAGAGCGCAATGACGTTTCCAAAAATGTAGAGATTGTCCTAATATTGTATTATATTTTTAAAATTTTCTTAAGTTATTTTATTAATGATTTTTTAATTTTTAGATATGGCTTATAAACCATGTTCATCCAGATTCGATTATCACTCTCTAAAAGAAGGACATTCCGCGAAATGAGACTTTGTAGCGCTAACACATTGGCTAATTACAAAAACAATTATTTCACTTGTAAGAACGTGATACAAAATCAGATTTTTTGGAACAAGGTAAAAAACTAACAGTAACCATCTCGACCAACATTAAAAAAGTACATGAAAAACTCTCCAAATAAAATTACAGTTGAAATAAAGATTTCAAGATGTTCATTAGACGAATTACCAAGAAAAAATATAAATGCTGAAAGCTTTTAAGTATCTAAAATTTCGTACCAATCTTGCTTTTTCATTAAGCTCGGATTGTTAAGAACTAATGTTAACAGAACTTCCCTGATTTCATCTATTTTAATCAATGACCATCTTCTTCTCTAGACATAAATCTGCTCTATGAAGTGTCTTTAAACCAAAAACATATACAATGAGAAATCTGTTGAGAAAGCTTAGCATGAGTTGGATGTCACGAACATTTATATTGTACTTAGAATCCCTGAGTAATTATTCTTTCGAAAGACTTTAGTTACACAATATTCCATTTTTTAATTGACTACATCGAAAAATGAAATCTTGTTTGATGATTCAATAATGATAATGGCAATCTTAAAAAGATTTTAAGTACTGAGACAGTTTTAATTTGTCCATTTTTAATATAAATTAATTGATTGTAGTGTATTATCATTAGAGATTCTCAGAACATACGCTTATATTGAAAACATTAACTTTTTTTAGAATAAAAAAGTAATCCCTTGAAACTTAAACACAATTTTTTTTCAATGTTTTCGTTTTCAGTTGTTACACAATTTTTCGCAGATTTGATTTTTTTATGAAAGTAATGATTAATCATTTAAAAAATATTGGTATAAAAAGAGTTTAAAGTTTTTTTTTGTATTGGTTAGGAGAATACTGATCAATTTTCTTAAGATAAATCTGTTGCATTAAAAATACAGAGAATTTACACAATTTTTAAGTAAATATGAAAAATTTATTAATTAATTACTCTTTTTATAACTCAATAAAGCTGGTTTTCACAAGAAATTCATATAAATTAATATCATTGTATTTTACCCTATCTTATGTAGTATTTGCTTTAGTAAATCTTTATAATTTGTTTATAGTGGCTAAATTTCGATTAACCTATTAGTGTGACCTTATTTTCTTTTATTAAATAAGGCTGTGAAGATTTGATTTTTAATGTTTGAATTAAAAAGACTTATTTTAAACCCTTATTTAAACAACAGTTAAGTTTATAGGCTGATAATAAAGTTAGTACGGTTTTAACAGAAATAACCATGGTATGTATTAGGTTGGATCAAATGTTTTGTCAGTCATTTAAAAATCTGTATATAAATTTTTTAATTCAATTTTGTATTATATGGATTTTATATATTATATATTGTTAGGAACATTTTGTTATATTATTCAAATTGTATACTCTTTTCTATAAAAGTTATTGATTTTAGAAACAAGTTAAAATGTCCAAAAGCGTGAAGAAATTCGCCACTTGTTTTACCACGAATTCAAACTTGATCGTACAGAAACTGATGCGTCTAAAAACATTAACGCTAGCAAGGGCGGAGTTTCTACGACCGAAAGAACATGTTACAGATTGTATGCGAAATACGCTTCGTAAAGACAAAAAGCGCTCCAGACGCCCAACCACCATTGATAAACGAGCCCTATACCGTTCCATTGAAGCGGATCAAACCCAAAAAGCGCGAGCTGGCCGGGGGACTCCAAACTTCCCATAAAAGCATTATTCGGAAGCTTCAGCAAATGAACAAGAAAAATAAACGTGGTCAAGAGATATCGCACGAACTCAACAAAATTCAAAAAAATCTGCAAATTAATGACTCTTCTTGGATATTGCACAAATTGAGCCGTGGTAGATTTCAGCGGATTTTGACGTACGATGAGAAGTGAGTTGCCTACGATAACAGGAAAAGCAAAATTCAATGGCTGATTCCAGGTCAAATTCGAAAACGGACGCTTCGAAGTGATCCACTCAAAAAAAATTCGATATAAAAAAATTCACTGGGAACTCCTTCCATGCGGTCAAACAATCACCTCAAAAGTTTACTACATCCAATTAGACTGAGCTCAGGCCACTTTGTTGGTTTGTAGTTTAAACACCGCTCGTGTTTGTTTTCAACAAGACAACGCCAGATCTCATGTTTCACACCGGACGCACCAAAGACATAAAGAATAGGGTTTATTATCATCTTTTCCGGTCAATGAAACATTTCCTTCGCGGATACTTCTTCATTAAATATAAACACATTGAGCAAGCCCTTTAAAAGTTTTTTGACGTGAAAACGCCAGAGTTTTACCGCCGCAGAATTTTCTTATTGCAGCCTCGTTGGAGAAGAATAAACGAAAGTAATAGCTTTTACATTATTGAAAATGACTGCTTGTTATTGTAAAAATTTTGAATTTAATAAAATCTTATTTTCCTGACAAAAATTTTGTTCCAACCTTATAACTTACTTAGTAATGAAAGTGTTCTGATAACAGTGACATCGTTTTATGTGTATTGGAGGATAGAAAAAAATAGATCAATATAACAAGCGGATTTAATCAAAATGAGGTTATATCAAATAAATAAAAATGAAAACTAAAAAGTGGTTTTATTTGAATCTTTTAACACCTGTAGTTGAACTTTAATAAAAACTATGTATTGGAATAAATGGAATTTACTGACCATAAATCAAGGGTTAGGGTTATAAAATTAAACATGAATACAATAAAGACTAAATGAACAAAACAAGAATTTTCAACGGGATAAAAATGTCCAAATCGTCCTGACTTAAGAGAATTCATATTTAAAATAAATTAAAATGGAGCTTAAAACCCCCAAATGGTTTTAAATCCTTTAAAAATACAAATAATTACCAATTTACATCACAAAAATAAGGGGAATATAAATATTATTTTCAAAGAAAAGTCTTGATGCATCGAATAATTCAATCAGAATAGATTCAGTTTTTAAGAGGATCAAAAAACCAATTTGCCTTAGGAAGTATATTTAAAAAAAACACAACAACTTAATGACTTTCCAGGGAAAAAATATATGTGATTGAAATATACTTAAAATGAAGTAAGAACTTTCGCCCAAAGATAAATAAAATATTTCAATACAGATTTAAAATTTCAAAAAAATAATCGAAATCTTTAGAAATATCTTGACAAGCAAAAGCGATTAAAACAGCATTTCCTTCATCTTGAATGATTGATAATAATAAATAATATAATATTTTATATCTCATATTTTATCATAAGTATCTAACCCGTCAAAATTGACGAAAAAATTAAAATTATTGAAAAGATTACAAATAAATATTAAAACAAGTTAATAAAAAGTCTAGTGACAATTTAAGCGCAATTTCCTTATGTTATTCGGTGCCCAAATATTAAAACGTTTATATCAGTATTTGACTATGATTAATTTTTTGTGACCGAACGAAAGGATATTTTTGAAAACTTTCTTCGGCAATATTGTTCTAAATTATTGCAGGAATCGATTGGTAAATGTTTCAAGTCGCTAAGTAGTCTGGCTGCCGAGATATAGGCCAAAAACTGCTTTTCCGGGAAATCTATGAAGGAATTCCGGGAATTTTTTTGGCCCACAATCATCCTCCGAACTTGCTTAACATATTTGCTTTTGGAACTAGTCCTCGATATTGCTTCGTTGAGGAGGAGATACGACTTAAAGCTGCGGACACATCCATCCATCCATCCACACAGAAATAACCAATTAATAATCGCAATTGTCAGTATAGAAATTGCGCTAAAAATAATAATTTTTATTTAAAAATTACTATTATATTCACGAGAAATAAAACTTGATAAACAATACAGAAAACTTTCCTACGGAACGGTAGATATGGTGTACAATTAAATACATAAATTAAATTCGTATACTATGCTGTCAATTTGAATATGATCATGATGTAAAAACTCAGAATTGTAAGATACCTATAAATAGAATCATGACGTAGTGCTGCTCGATTCTGTCAGTATTGTGTAGTGTCTGACTCTGTATGGAAAAAAATCATGTGCATGTCATATACAGGGTGTCCCAAAAATATGTATACACATTAAAAATTTAATTTTATTGAATTTTATTTATGTTTAACTTTCATTATATTTAATATAAATAGTTTTTTTTAACATAAATAGGTTTTT
>MQRK01197328.1:794-12337 GCA_001938485.1 Girardia tigrina | reverse complement strand
TTATTATTATTTGTGACTTGTTGATATTTGTTATTTGAAATAAAGTTTGATAAAAGAATTTGTGTTCATTATTCATATATTTATGTTGGAAGTCCTTTCTGAATAATTGGAGTCAGATCAAAAGATTAAAGATTATTGATTGAGAATTATTGATAAAATATTATTGATCAAAGAATAAAGAATAGAGATTTACGATTAAAGATAAAATTTATAGATTTGTGTTTTAAGAAGTGAATAATTGAAATTAAAGACATTTTAATTAAAACCCAACAATATTAATTAATAAAATTTCAACAGCGTATAAGACATTCTATATTAAAACTGATAATCTAAACTTAAATGACCAATTAAAATTAAGAAAAAAAGTGTATCTTAATAATAAGTCCTTTCATCCTAAATTATGAAAAAATAACTTCTTATCCTATATACATATGACATAAATATCCAATACACAAGCTGCTATACACTTATGCACGCTTAAATTTCTATCAATTATTATCAAATCTTCCTGTTTAAAACAAAAAAATCAAAATGATTTCTTTTCACAAATTTCCTATTAGCAGTGCTAAAAGTACCAAAATAATGTATTTCATTGATAAAATTATTTTAATAATTACTGTTCAGTAACATGTCAGAAAACAGCGAAAGAACGGTACCAAACGTTAAGAAACCCAGAAAAATTTAATTCTTTTAAAATTTTAATAAAGAATTATTATGAAATTTCAGAATTTCGTAAGTTGAGCAAAATAGGCTCGCAAGATCCTTTAATAGGTCATAATGTCTGGATAACTATCATAATTATCTGGATAACTATGATCATCTTACTTTGTCCATTTTTATTAAAATTTAAAAATTAAATATGATTTTGAATTTAATGCAATTTTAAATAAATGAAAAATTTTTGGAAGATAGAGATCTGCGGATTTATTATTAATTAAGAAAATAGTGGGAATTTTTGTGTGAAAATTATTTATAATAAGTGTATAAATTGAGTTCAAATGAATTCTGAAATGGATGTTGCATACACTTCTGACAAAGATAATTATTTTATTTAGTTATTATTTTTAAACTTTTAAATTAATTTTTTGAGCAACATGTGGTCAAACAGTTGATAATGACAACGAAATGAATCTTCTCTCAACCGGCACTGGTCCCAAGTATGCTACTAATATCATTGCCAAAACATATGACGAGCTATAACACCTATCACAAATGCAGAACTTCCGAATTTATGTCTCTAAAAAGTCAATAAATGTTAAAATGAGGACACTATTTAAATTTAATAAAAATAAACAAAAATGATGCATAAAAAACAAGTTTCTTAAGAAATTTATTCAAGTTCATCCGATTCTTCGGAAACATCAGTTGGTTCAACAAATGGATTAGATGCTTTCTCCTTTAAATATTTTTCATTAAATAATGTTCGTTGACATCATGCTTCGATATGCATCATTTATTACTATCAAGAGAAATTCAAGCCATATTTATAGAATTAGTAGGGAGAAAATGTATGTTTTGAACCACTCGATAATGGTTCAAAACATATTTTGAACCGGGGGGTACCCGTTGCCACGGTTCCGGTTTACTTGGCAACGGTTCTGATTGGTTCCCGGTACCCTAGCAACTTTCGCGATCACCTTGCCCTAAGCAGCAACGGACACAAGGCAGGAATTAAAATTCTTCAAATAAATAACAGGGGGGGGAGCCTAGGCTAGACCTTGATCCATCCATTTTACCTATCATATCACCAATATTAGTATACAATCTATTGAAGTCATTAAATGATGATGGTCAACATATTAATACTATGGATATATATATATATATCTTTTTCTTGAAATAATTGAGAAAGTAGAAAATGAAATTAAAATCAGTTAATACTTTTTCATATAATTTATTTTTCTTTATTTTAATATTATGAAATAGAAAATCAAAAGAAAATTTCATATTCATTCTTATGCGGACAGAAGTCTACTTGACTAACAGAATTTTTTTGTTATCTTTTGTAGAAGGCAAAATTACTATAACATTTTTAATAAATTTATTATGTTATTAGTAACTATTTAATTGCAAAATGGAGTTGTAAAAATATTTTGCGACAAAATTTCCCTTCTGCAACAGATTTCAATATTTACTAATAACATAATAAATTTATTAAAAATGTTATAGTAATTTTGCCTTCTACAAAAGATAACAAAAAAATTCTGTTAGCCAAGTAGACTTCTGTCCGCATAAGAATGGATATGAAATTTTTTTTTGATTTTCTATTTCATAATATTAAAATAAAGAAAAATAAATTATATGAAAAAAGTATTAACTGATTTTAATTTCATTTTCTACTTTCTCAATTATTTCAAGAAAAAGATGAGAGACATTGTAAATTATATGAAAATGCAATTTTTTAAAGCATCATTTATTTATTTATAATAAATTAATTTATTTTAGGATAGACGAAAGCCAGGACTTATTTAAATCATATTCTTAATGTAATTCATTTCTTCAATGACAAATCTTGTCTCCGCCCTAATGAAAAGAAAATTACCAATCGTTATTATTCATACGTTTATATTTTATTTGGCTTTCTAAAATATATTTATTTAAATACATGGAGTGTCTGGGGCCTCCAATCCTGGCACATATTTTCAATCCAAAAATTTCTGTCTTACATTTTTGTCAATCACGGGATTAAAAATATATTTTTGTCTTTCTAAGTTAAGAAGCATATCTTTTGACTCAATATATTTTCTTCAACATGTAAAGTTTTTGATTAATTTTTTGTACCATAGTAGCGCTATCTAAACTGTGCAGGTAGCCCGCTTCTAGATATTTATTATTTATTGTGTTCTGGTCGATCCCTCAGTTACCCTGAGAACTGGATAGTGGTAGCAGAGGCATGCAGTGGATCATCTGAACGCTAGGTTTTATTGTGCTGGGCTCATATTTTAAAATGTAAAATCTGTTGAAAAATCGGAAATGATTGATTTAAAAGCCAAATTAGTAAACAATCTCTTTAACCAATAAAGAAAGTAATTTATTTCAAATTTATTCGTTTGACTATCATCCATTTGTGGATTATTTTAATCACACTGTTGTACTCGAATATTAAACAAAAAATTACATTTTGTTTTAAAAATATTTGGTGATACAATTTTGAATTGAATAAATTTAATAAATATCTCCGCTTTATTCTCGTTTTAATTTTGAACGGATTTTACGATTGATTTTAAGGTTATAATGAATAACTACTATGTGAACCGCACTGTGCGGAAGCAGCCTCAGTCGGTCAGATCACATACACAATTGCCTCACGCGATTTGGCGACGCATGGAAGATCCTCATAACCTCACTGACCACGCACTCGGGATGCGTGTCGACGAACAGAGCGTTATCGGCGTTAACAGAGACGGTAACGCGGTCCGGGAAGCCGCTGCGATTTGGACGAGAGACCGTTATTAAGCGGTATTCCGATCGGTAACGGCCGAGTCCAACCAAATTCTGGTCGGCGCTAGTCCTGCTGAACGAAAATTTCCCGCATATTAAAGAGGTTCTGATCTCTACAGATCGATCCGGAGATCAGCATTTCACAAACAATTGAAATTGTCGTTATTATTTTCAATGAATGGTAAAATCCTTTCAAATTAAACAATTTGGAAAGAATATAAATCATTTATTGCCGAAAAATAAATCTCCATTTCAATACAGACGAATAGATTCAAAAATCAAAAAAAAGAACATAGTCGATTCGCACAATTTTCTCAAAAGAAAAAGCATAATACAATTGGCAAATTTTTACCGCTAGTCGACAAAAATTTCATGCATTTCATGAATCGAGAATCTCTTTAAAAATCATCAAAGTGAAATAATTCATCAAGTAAAACAAATATTCAAATACCGAGAAACGCGAAAATTGTCAATCAAGAAAATTTATTTCGTTAACCGAAAAAAATGTAAATTGAAATCATTGATTTGAAAAAGTTCTCATAAAACGAACATTCTAATATCGGGCAATGTGTAAGCCAAAAAAATCATATTTCATAAATCGAGACTTGACTTAAAAATCATCGTAATGAAAGATTCATCTCATAATCATTTAAAATAGGGAGCATTCAAAAAATATAGAGAAAATGTTCACATAAAAAGATTCATCTAAAATGTTTAAACATAAATCAAGATTGTGTGGAAATTATTGATCGAGCTATTTATTAGCTTTGATTTTAGCCAATCAGAGCGAGTATTTTATTATTTCTGATTACTTGTCATATCCATTCTTTATGCAGGCAGAACTCTACTTGGCTAACAAAATTTTTACTCTTATTTTTTGTAGAAGGTAAATTTACTATTACATTTTTTAAATGTGCAAAGTTTGGAGAATAAAGTTTTGATTGAGTATAAAGCCTTCAAAATAGGTTTCTAAATTCTAATGATACATATATACCTGTTCCGCCCGATCCTCAGGTTGCCCCGAGAACCGGACGGAGGTAGCAGGGCGCAGTGATTAATATTCGGAAATAGAGTGCTGGGTCCATTTTTGAACAATTAAAATCATTGGTTTAAGAATGATACTTAGTAATTTCTCAACCAACTGATATCAAATCTCATTGAAGCACCGAGATACTCGCTCCAAAACGTTTTGGTTCTTGCAGAGATTATTTTAAGAAAAGTACAACTGCACATTTTTAGAAACCTGATTTATTTTTTACAGGCTGAATTTCCACCCCAACTATATAAAAGCGTTATGACTCAAAGTTAGTACAGTGTGTAAACACAGCCGCCAATCAGTCACACATGATACGAAAAATAAGCTGGCAAATGAACAAAATGCGATTTACGAGTACATATTATTGCACAAGCTAGAATTTTCGTTTGGGAAAAAGTTCTTCGTTAGAAATCTCTCCACATTCATCGTCATGGAAGATATTTTTGAAGAATCGCTGTTGTTGACTCCTTGTGGGTTCTCTGAATGGTCGTTCCTTAATCATTCATCCAAATGTGTACAGCAGGGCGGGGATCATAGTTTGTGATTGGATGCATATTGGTGCTGATGTACAGACAATCAGTGATGTTTGCCGATTTAATAAACAGCGACTCAGTGATTTCAGAAGGCTGTATGCTGAAACCAGATATTCACAGTCTGCTAAGTGAGGCTTACAAACGACAATGTGGCTCATGACTACTACAAATTCCTTATATTGTTGCAGGGGACATAGATGCCGCAATAAGGCCCTTGGACTTCTGTATATTTCTTGGCTGTTCTGCACAAACAGTGAAACAGGTGAAGCGAATTGTAATGGAATTTAAAAAATAAATCCTTAACCCGGGTGTTCCATGTGGTGGAAAGCCTTGAAAACCTCTGCACGAAGGGCAGAACCCAATATGGGGCGTACGCCCCTGGCGATGGAAGTGTCGAAGTAGACGCGACCGTGTGCGGTTGACCGTTCCTTGAAGATAGCTAGGTCCTTGTCCGAAGGATGGTTCTGTTCTAAGATCTCTTGAGGGAGTAGAGTTTCAAAGTCCAAGGCTGTCAGTTCGATTACTAAGAAACAATCGGTGTCATTCACTTCCCCTGTAAGATGCATTGACAGTTTTGTGTGTCTGGTTGGTGATGCAGTACTCGATCCATGTGAGCTGGGGACGCAGTGGTCTTGTGCTCCAAGATAACTAGAGTCGACGACCGTGATATGTGATAAAAAAATTATGACTTCGTTGATTCGTGAGGTAGGTGCAATCCTATAATGTGATGATAATGTGATCATTAATAGTTATGGCTATTATGTTGTGTTGACTGTATGTGGGAAAAATGTTAAGCTGGCGTTTACAATCATTAAGCCCCAAAAAACAAAAACACTCAGTTACAAATAAATATTCGATTTTTTGACGACAACTATTAAAACAATTATTGAAATTTAAATTAATTACGTAATGTTTAATAAATGTATTGAAATCATAAATTCAAAAAGGTTTATTATTCGACAATGATGATTTCTCGTTTTCCTCATACGTGGAATATATTCCAGTAATTATTAAAGATTTCTAGATTTGATTCGCAGATTTCAAGAGATTGGAAAAAAAATATTTCAATCTCTTCTTAATTTTTTAGCATTTATATTGAAATAGTTTCTAAGGCTGATCTAACAATAGGATTATGTGACCTTTAGTCAGATCAACAGTGGGACAGCACTGCACGAGAACGAGAACATTTGAACATTTGCATTGATCAGTCTATGTGACAGAAACAGAAAATGGCAATCTATTAAGAGCTATCATTCTAGTAAATTCAGATTCAGTGGAACGATCAATAGAAGCAGGCGATATACGTCCTTTTTCTTTATATGTTGAGGTAATATTTTAAAAATTTATATTTTATTATGTGTTTGTTTTAATTAATAAAATTTATTGATAAATATGTATGTTTCCATAGATGAAATATGTATGTGTAATAAAAATTAATTAATTAATAAATGACCTAATACAAAGGTCATACAAAATTATTAAAAGTACGACGAGAATTTAGTTGAAACCTGATCGCAAGTTGACCTGGTCCAAAACGAAGTATAAACAAGTTGAAATATTGAACTTCTAAACACCACTATAAATTGAACGAGTTGAAATTAAAACGAACAATAATAATAAGCAAATTTGATCATCAAAGATGTAAAAAAAGGTTATTATATTTATATATAACTCAATTATATTTTTTATATACTACGCTGTGAAGTGTAGCATTCATCTTTAACTATCTAGAAATCCGAGTTTTCGTTAAGGCTCTCGGTCAACTAAATATAAAATCGGCTAGGAGCCAAAATAAAAAGAAAAACTAATAACATTCTAATTCTCTATTGTTGTAATTAAATTTTATAAAGGAATATAAATATAACTTTATAAAATCATTCGAGTTTTCTTTTATATCTAAAAAACATAGAAAGACTCAACATAAAGATTAAATTCTATACACTATCTTCTGGTGTATATGCAACCCTTGAAACGATATTCCCACGCATTTTAAGAAACATTTGCTCGTAATACACTGAGTATTGTTACCAGATTAGTATCTCAGATATTTTGCACGAGTTTTCTCTTAATTTAAGAGTACTAAACTTCTTGACTACCACAGTCGAGTATACACCAATTTTAAGTCATTTTAAATTTTTATTTTAAGTAAATAATGAAACTGAGTAAATCCTAGAAAACAAATATTGTCCATTATTAGAAATCACTCAATAAATATTTTTACAATTAATGATACGATGATAGGTCCTTTACCACAGTATATTAAGATATATTGAAATGATGAAAACTCATTTCCTACTTCTCATTGTTCTATTTGGATATTTAATTTATTAATATATGTATAAAAGTATTTTATATAAAATTTTGTGTGCTAGTTTTCACTGTCTTATCAATAATGCAATGATTTCGGAATGAGTATTTTACTCTAGGATTCCACAATCACAGAATTTAAGCCTTAGATTGAAAGACATAAAATGATTTGGCTTTCGGTGTAGTTGTAAGTGGATAAGTTTAAATAAAAACCTTGAAAATAAAATAACGAAAGTAAAGCGAGTTTGATTGGATATGGCAAAGCCAAATGTAGCAATAACATTGAGTGAATTTGAATCCTCGATTCCCGTAGTAAGTAACTACATCAAAATATACATCATGCAAATTCCCCCAATTTGACTGAGAACTAAGCTCAGAGTCGAATAGATCCCTGAAGTAAACTCCTAACAAACTCTAAAGATGAAACATTTGTTTCCTTTAGTAAATTGGTTGACGGAGAGCAAGTTCTCAATCGTGGTCAACACAGAATTGTCAATGTAACAGCGATTTCCAACCTTTTTTTAATGGCGGACCTGTAAAATTATATTAATTTCTTTGCGGACCGGTCGGTGTATATTTAATATTTATACTTGATGCATATTATATGGTAATTATATTTACATAAATTTTATTTAAACTTTACAGTAGGACACAAAATACAACACAATACAATCAGATCGATTCAAAGTGAAATCTGTTGCTGCTTTTTATTTAAAATCTTCTCAAGGCGCGGCAGTTGAGATGTTTTAATTAGACACAGAGCAGTATTTACTTGAAGTGGATTTCGATATTTGGTTTTAATAGCCGTCATGAATCCAATTTGAAACTATTCTTTTTTACTTCAGATTTATTATTTTGAAATGATTTTTTATTGAAATGATTTTTCTATTTTGAACTGAATTCTTGTCTTCAGTTATAATATTTACTAAGGAATTTAAAAATAATGGTAATTGATATTCATTATTAAAAAGTGAACGCCATTTTTCACAATTTATTTTCGTAATTAATTTCGGCCGATTACCCGCCATCTTCAGACTAAATTAACACTGGCTTTTTGCAGCTTATAAATGAGAAAGGTGATTATACAATCAATCATGTAATAAAGGCTCTATTTGAAAATGTTTAACAGAGAAGTTGAGTGTGAAGCTTGGATATTAATTTTTGAATCCATGGATCAGAGTAACGTGTGAGGCCTTATTAATAAGATCCATGTCCAGTCATACAAATTATTGTTATGATTTAATATAGTATATGTACTCTTCGTGAGTCGATACTATATGCACTTTCTAAACGCTTAATCCTAATAATTTAAATATTCGTTTGTAAAATTATTCGGTGTAACTTCAGTGGAAAAAATTTTCTTTAATTATAATTTCCTTCCTCTCTATACAAGAAATTATAATTAATATTTATACATCATAAATAGTATAAAATTGTCTTTCCCTATGCGAAATGGGAACGCCACAAGCTAAATAATGTTTGACAACATTTCCTTTCAAAATTCACGTAAAATTAAATCTTTTTCATTCGGGTTTGATGATGGAAAGTAAATAATAAAGTTTACTTAAGCTATTTGTATCACATTTACTTTTGAAACTGAATTGAGCAAAGTTTTTTCTTTTTTAATTTAGAACTATATGCATTATAAATTATAACATTTGAATTTGTTTTCATTTATATTTTTACGACTTGATTAATGAAGTTAAATTAATTTAATTAGATAAATTTTAATTAATTATTTATTTAAAATATTTTGTTTTAAATAGTTTTTAATATTTATTATTATAAACATGAGATATGACAAGTTATATAAAGTGTAATTTATGGCTAGAATCGAAAATCCTGACAGCATATTAAAATTAAATAAAACATCATTATAAAAGATTTTGTGAACATTTTACTCAAAGAGCGCCTCGGCTTCTTAATAACAATAAATTATGACAAATGTCGTATTAATAGAACCCACACCTTGATTATAACTTTTATTACCACAACAATTCAGATCGTTCTTGGAACAATCTGTAACAAACTTTTCACTCATAGACATCGTTCAAATACATTAATAACAAAAATTTCAAATTTTCTAAATCAGAATAATATTTGCATATTTAAAAAATATAACTCTTAAATTTCATTGGTTAAAATTTGAATAAAATAAATTTGAATTTTTTAAAAAAAATTTATTAATTTGATTTATTTGTTTAAAAATTGTAAATTAATTATTCAAATCATTTTAAAATTTACAGCAATTTAAAATTTACAACAATTTTTAAATTTAAAATAAATTTTAACATTAAACTAAAAATAAATTACTTTCAAATAATAAGAATTAAATATTAATCAGCAATATGGGTAGTAGAGACACAATTCTAAATCAGCACAAAAATTTCAAACACAAAAGCAATAAACATTCAAATATGATGTTTTCACAATTTAAATTTTATTACATGTACAGGGTGACGCAAAATAAACTCCAAGGTACTTTTCTATTGGATCTTTTTATCCACCTACTTTTTTATAGGTAAAGTATACATTTTTAGAATCTTGAGCGTCGCCAAATTCTGATGGTATATAAAAAAAAATCAAAAAAACATCAAAAATTAAAAAAAATTTTTGAGACGAAAAATTTAACAAGCGTTTTTTAAATGAATTTAGAAAGCTTTACCCTAAAATTTGATTCAAATGACGTATACGGATCAGCAAAAAGCTCATCTCCTTTTGATGCTTGTTGAGGAAGCCTATGATTATGCGCAGCTCAAAACTCGATTCCGAAGTGAAACAAGAAATGGTCAAGAAAAGATTCCGGAAAAAGAGTCATTGTAAAATGGATTGACGATTTTCGAGCGACTGGAAGTGTCCATGGAAAGCGCAGAAAGAACAAGCCAAAACGTGTTCGCACCCAAGAAGCCATTTAAGACGTCCGTGAACCCTTTACTGCAAATCCTCATCTATCAACTCGACGCAATCCATTTGTTTCAACTGGCGACACTGACAGTGAAGAAGACGATCACGGAACAGTTCGTATGTCACAAAGAAGCTTGCAGCAAATTTTGAAAGAAGACTTACAGATGCGTCCCTATCATTTGCAAATGGCTCATGACTTGGAGGAGACCGACTATGCCGCTCGAATTGAGTTTGCTCGAACCGAATTGGTTCGATTGGATGAAGATGCAAACAGACTCAACAATCTTCTTTTTACGGATGAAGCCCACTTTCATTTGGACGGAAGCGTCAATCGTCAAGACTGGATCATGTGGGCCGATGAAAATTCTCATTGGTTTGATGTTCGTCGACTTCATCCTCAAAAATTGACAGTTTGGATAGGAATTGGTGTCGAATGTGTTTTTGGCTTTTACTTTTGGGAGCGACAAGGAAATGAGCGCGAAATCAATGGTCGTTGGATGACTGAATTGTATCAAAAGCACGTTATTCCAGAGTTTCAAACTTGGCCGAATTTCAGTTCTCTCATTGAGCAGCATGACGGCGCTCCGCCACACATTCTTGGAGATTTTCTTGAATTGTTGGGTCAACAGTTTCCAAATCGATGGATAGGTCGCAGAACACGGGCGCATCCTGCTCCAGTTACATGGCCACCTCGCTCGCCAGATCTTATAGCATGTGACTATTGGTTGTGGGGCTACATGAAAGGAACATCGCGAACAACGTCCAAGCACATTCGAAGAGTTGAGAGCAGCGATTGAAGAAGTTGCCGATGAAATCCGTTGAGACCGCGCACTTCGTGAATGCATTGTGGCCGACTACAGACGACGTTTGCATGAATGTTTTCTTAGAGATGGAGGACAACTTGAAATTCGATAATTAATTGTTGTTATGCTTTTATAGAATAAAAAGTTTGTTAAATTTTTCGTCTCAAAAAATTTTTTTAATTTTTGATGCCTTTTTTCGATTTTCTTTTATATACCATCAGAATTTGGCGACGCTCAGGATTCTAAAAATGTATACTTTACCTATAAAAAAGTAGGTGGATAAAAAGATCCAATAGAAAAGTATCTTGGAGTTTATTTTGCGTTACCCTGTACATTAGTTAAATAATAAGGTTTTAGGACGAAACATCACACGACAAAAATCACTAGTGTGAGATATTATAGAATTAAATTAATTAAATTAAATATTACACAATCACCAAATTTAGAATAATTCTAAATTTGTATTATATAACAATTACGGGGTCGAGAACAGAGTTAACCTTTGACTCTCCATTTATT
>MQRK01197324.1:2470-17213 GCA_001938485.1 Girardia tigrina | reverse complement strand
AAATTAAGGTTTCAGAATATATAATTGAATTTAAATTTTATCACATCGTTTTATATTTTCAAGCTTTTTATTAGGACGTACTCAAAAACGCAATGACTTTTTGGCCAACCCAATATATCTTAAGAGGAATCAAGTAATGGAGGAATAAATATTGATTATCATATTATTACATATCGAATAACACATTTTACTTGAATTATCATAAACGGTTGCAATCAATGTCACCGAGTTTTCTGGTAAATGAATAGTTTTGTTTTCACCAATCTCTACCTTTAAAGGAGTTCGAACTAAAGAATTTATAAGTAATGTATAGTCATTTTAGAAGAAAATTAAATTACTAATAGGACTGACCACCTTAGAAGTAGATGATGTGGATGTTGTTGTCAGAAGAGAACCAGTGGCATTGGTCTGAGTCTCAACGGATAGCACACGTGATATTCCTAAGGTAGCTTATCTCATTATTTTAAAACTAATTTACAACAGTAAAGCTACACGTAAATATTTCAAATGTACTTTCATTTATCAAATTCAATTTATTAGCATTTAAAATTGAAAAACAAAATCTCAATGAAATATTCACAAACATAAAATACATACAAAAATACAAAATAAGAAACTAATTATATATGTTATGGTGAGAGACTAGAGCAAATTTACGTTACCTATGAAAATGACTGAAAGAATAAAAGATTTTTTAGTTTTAGAATTCAAACTATGCGAATGTTATACAAAACTAGACGTGAAAATTGACTTTTAATAGTTTCTATTTATCATTTAACTATTGTTTTTAATATGGTCAATATACTTCCAAGATAACAGAATTCTTTCACCCATTCTATGACCTTTTCACCACATTTGACTTGCGATATTCCAGAGCCTAATTCTACAGTAAGGCACATGATTTTTCATCAAAACTCAAAGTAGAAATTGTGTATGTTAAAAAATTCATTTTAAAAATTAGCCAAAGTTTAATCATTTTAATTCAGTTTGTTGTGTATTTTAAAGACATGTGATAATTAACTTGAAAAAATTATATAAACAATCTTTTAAAATTGAAACATTGTACTAACAAATCTTGAATTTTTGTATTTTTTATTAGAAAAAGCAAAAACGATATTATAAATAAATACATTAAGTGTTTCACCTATTATTTAAACATGTTTATAGGAAATTTAGACTGAAAGCTCTTTGTTAGTTTTATATTGCTAATAATATATTATAAAGTTTGTTTGAAAGCAATGTGTTAACATTAGAACAGCCGAGGTGCATCGATGGACGCAAAGCAAACATCAAAACGTTGGGGGCCAAAGAACATGTTTTTGATATTTACAAAAATGAATAAATGAATTCATTCGCGGTGTATTTGGAAAGAATATCGTTTTAGATTACGATTTAAGACCCAGTATACCTATTACAGTCAATTAAAAGCTCTCATTCTAACCACTTTTTGGGATGCAAATGGAATGATCCTTGCTGATTTTGCGGAAGCTGGTGTTCGTATCAACAGTGAATACTACACCCGGCTCGTGTTACAGGCCAGAAAGCTGAGAAGGAAGAGCAGAATGTATGAGTTATATTATTTGCACGACAATGCACCCATCCACACAAGTGTGCTGTCAATGTCATCAATTGAGGGTTGTTGTCTCACCCTGCTCTCACACCCTCCATACAGCCTGGATCTGGCACCATCCGATTATCATCTCTTCAACCACCTCAAGCAAGCTCTCAGGGGTCAACATTTTGCTAGGAAAGAAGACTTGAAGGATGCAGTCTTAAATTTCTTGGCTCAACAGCCACCGAAATTCTTCGAAAAAGCATTTCTGGACCTTGTTGTGCGCTGGAAAAAAATGTGTTTCTGTGAATGGAGATTTCTTTGAGAAATGATACCTTTATAACTTGATTGTTATGAAAAATAAATTTCATTGGAATCGGATTATTATTTTTATGTTAGGCTCACTACTTATTGAGCGCACCACGTAAATAATTTTTCAAAAACTAAGATATATGTGAATAATTTAAAATTATTTCTGCAATGGTTTATGGTTTTTTTATAAAAATCAATTCAACTTCCTTATTTTTTTATTTTAAAATTTTTACTAAATATTTTCTTTTTAAAATACAACAATTATAATTTATCTAAACTTTTACACTTATGATTTTAATTTATTATAATTATTATACAGTTTTTATATTTTTTTTGAAAAATCATTCTTTTTTTACTTTTTAGAATTTAAAAATTAGGTACTTTATTGTTTTACATAATTTTTTAATTTTTGTTAAAATTTTAAATTAAATTTTTTTATATGACAAATTAAAAATTTCCATTAACTCATCCTAAAAGTAATGATTTTCTATTCATTATAACTATTTTATATATTTTTTTTAAAAAACAATTGATAAATTTATCAATATTGAATCAATTTTTAAGAATGAACAAAAAATGATTCGCAAATTAATATACCATAAGGAATGTAAGTATAACTCATCCATTTTAAAACATATTTCTTCATTACAATATATTTGGTTAGACCACTGACTAATTTTTCGATTTACCTGCAAAAAAATTTATTTTTCTATGATGAAAAATTTATAAAGCGGTAATATATGCTTGTTTTCTATGTACATTATCTGTGTTCCTGCAAAGTAATGATTGAATTCAGTTTCTCAAACGTGGACAATATTTTCAAATATAACTCTGGTCATTTTAGTTCCATAAATCAGTTTGAGTTTTTTTGTACAACAAACTCGCGCATTACGGTTGTAAATATGGACAAAATTTTAAATACTGAAGAAAAATACGACAATAACATACGAAACATATAAAGTAATTACAATATTTTTTATAATTGATGTAAGACGTTTTATATTAGGTTGGCAACTATGAAACGGGCGTTTAATGAAAATAAAAAACGAAAAGCACTAAATTTCACATTATTTATTTTATTCAATTGAAATAATTCACATTGGCATCTACGACTTTTTGCCAACGATTGGGCAAATCATATAAGCTCTTTTTGAAAAAAATCCTTATTTTTTGAGTTAATAAACAGTTCAGTCTTTTATAATATCGTTTTGGTTATTGTATTTTTTTCTCTTAAAAATAATTCATAATTACGAAAAAGGTAGTAATCGGTCGGTGAAATATCAGGTGAATAATTCCTCATAATCAATATGGGTCGGTGGTCAACCTCGAGACTCATTAACGATACTCAAATTCCCAGAACTAAATTTTCGGAACCAATATCGAGCATTTTTTTCATTGGTTGATCCATCTCCGAATGTCTGATTAATATTTCTTGAAGCTTGAGCTACTGTACGATTGAATTTAAACTCGTACAAAAAGAGTAGATGCAAATCGGGTTTTTGTTTCCATCTGGTTTAGGATAAAAATAAAATAAAAATGGGATACCAACATAAAAAAACTTTACAAAATGAGTAAGGAGAAGCTTTATAAAATTTAAACTTTATAAATAAAAATATTAAACTATTGAAATATTGAAATATCGCCGATGAACACAGAATAAGCAAAAAACGCCCGTTTCATAGTTTCCAATCTAATATATACAACTAATAGCTTCTTATGACCAAAGGAAGTACAATAGTGTTTAGATTATTTAAAAAAAAATAAAACATGAATCGTAAGACTTGATCTTTTGGGAAATTATCAGATGGTTTGGGAGACAATCAAGTAATCTTGAATGTGTCCATTAAAAAAGTTTCAGTATTTTAATATTATAAATAAAAATAACAGGCAAATATTGACCTTGTGTCAATAGTTAAGATATTTGTAAAAATTTCCAAATCAAAGGCCCACATCTTTCTACGGAGATATAAACTTACTCTGAATTACATTTTCGGTTGGAGTTAAGAAAGGTTTTATATTATTTTGTCGTAATTGAAAGGAAACATTTTTTCAATGAAAAAAATTATTGAAAATTTTTTTAATAAAAAATGAAAAATATATTTTATTAAAATTATCAAATGCATTAAATCCAAACATTTACAGCAATCTTCAAGCAGCAAAGAATAAATAAGTGATGCATAAATATCTTTTCTAATTTATCCTTCATATGTTCCAAATTAACGACTCAGGATTTTTATAATTGCATTGAGTATTAAAGAATAGTAAAATTTAGTTGTAAAATGGTAATATAAAAAAATACTGACTAAAAGTATTTTTCTGGGAAAGATGATATAAAAATTAACTGACCGTACACATCTCTCACACAAATCCAACCTTTCAAAGTTATTTTTAAGTTTTAAAATCGAAAAAGTTGAATATTCACCGACAAGCTTTTCATCAAACAATTTTTTTATTGGAAATCGTTTTCATTGAATCTTTCATCGAAAATGTCTTCATAAAAAAAGTTGAATATGTAATATCCGTTTCATGGAAATTACTTATGTTTGAAAAATACGAGGAGTTCAATAATATCACGCATGTGAAGCGTAAGGCTGAACAAATCGAGACAAGTCTGCATTTAGCCATGTGTCATCTTATATTCATACTTTCAGAGTGCGCACCTTACAATGGTAAGAAATTACTCAATTGGGAACAAAGGTCGGTGATAAAGTTCGTCGTTAATGAGGAAAGAATCCTAGGAGATATTTTAACGAATGGCAACATCATATGGGGAATCTGCGACTTATGAATACAAAGTTAAGTTTTGGAGCAAGCGGTTTAAATGGAGAGGTCAATCGACACTGGATGGCCAGTGATAGCAACGACTTCAAAAATGTGAAAAGAAATTAGAAGAATTTATTCATCGAAACAACGAAGTGAATACTTCCAGGATTGCTGAAAAATGACCATTTCGGATGCATATTATGCAATATAATTCACAAACATTTTCAAAAGTCAAAAATCAATGCAAGATGAGTCCGAAGATTTTTTTAAACCATTCCAAAAAAGACTCTCGAGGCTAATATTCTAATGAGACCTTCAACAAAATTCCCAATAACCTTGAAACTTTTTTTCAATGTTTTAAACAGGTGATGAAACTTGAGTTTATCAAAGAGATCAAGAGTCGATAATGGAGTCAATGCAGTGGAAGAACAGGTCCCCACCAACTCCAAAAAATTCAAGATTGAGAAATCTTCAGGTAATGTGATGGCCACACTGTGTTCTGGATACGGAAGGACTATCACTATTGGAGTTAATACCACAAAAGACTTTTATGATGGAACAACCAATGCTAATATTTTGAAAGTATTTCGAGAGTCAAATATGCAGAAATGACGAGGAAACCTTACATCGAACATGTTGCCCCTTTAGGACAACGCTCCTGTTCACTATTTTCAGTTTACTTTCTAAGTTTGTCATCCTTCTTGAGTTAGTAATTTTTATATTTGCACTATATGACATTAATGAATAATCAAATTTAATTTTCCAAAATGTTACAGTCCATTTCACAAATAAAAATAATTAAATGTATTAATAGGATAAATGACATTATTATTGCACTCAATTATATTATATTTAATTTCTACTGTCAATTTATGTAACTTTATGTCACTGTGATATTTGAACTCATATTTAATTCCAGGGAACTTTTCCCATTTAAAATAATGGATCCACGTATTCAAAAACATTTAATAGGCAATTAAAATCATTTATGCTTGATAAGTAATGGAAAACTATTCAAATATAACTACTTAATTTACAAATTAAGGAATAAGAATAAAAAACAAAGCATTGCAAAAATACGAATTGTATAAATGTTTTATAAAATAATGTAGCTTATTGAATAAAGAATATCATAAATCTTTTCTATTTACTCCATAAATTAGATATAGGGTTTTCCAATACGAGGTGTTATTTTGAATAGCTATTTCGGTAGATGTCACTTTTGAGGCTATCATTTTCTGACATTTGAGAAGTAGAAACTACGCCATTAATAAACATGGAACGATACACGCTTCAACAACGCATTCAAATTATTAAAATTTACTATGAAAATGGTGAAAATTCGGTAGAGATGGTTCGTAAAACTCGAACATTTTTAGTCGTCGTGAAGCACCTTGTCGGACGGTAATACAGAATTTGGTGAATAAATTCGAGCTGTTGGGACAAGTCAGTATTGTGAAGAATAAAACCCGTGCACGTCGTTCAAAAACAGCCTAGGTTATTGCTGCTGTAACCAAAAGTGTTGAAGAAAACCCAGGTTTGTCCATTCATCATCGTTCTTTGGAATTAGGCATACCACAAACGTCTTTACACCGTACTTTGCATAAAAATTTGAGTATTAAGACTAATAAAGTTCAGTGAATGCAAAAACTCCAACCAGCCGATCATCAAGAACGTCGTGTCTTTACTGATTGGATCCTTGAAATGCATAAAAATGATCCGGAATTCCATCAAAAAATCATTTTTAATGATGAGACCCATTTCCACCTCGGTGGCTTCGTCAACAAGCAAACTGTCGCATCGGGGGCTCAGTAAACCCAAGAGTTATTGTTGAGAAGCCTCTTTATCCTCAACATGTGACTGTTTGGTGCGGTCTATGGTCAGGCGAGGTCATTGGACCTTACTTTTTCGAAAATGAGACTGGTGCAACAGTTACGGTGAATGGCCGGAATTGGATGGCATTTATCTGGTGCACGTTTACTTTCAACAAGACGGCGCTACGTGCCACACAAGCAACAAAACCCTTGATCTTTACGGGAAAAGATAGTGTTATCTTTCGAAAAGGTCATCACAATTGACCACTGAGATCTTGCGATGTGACACCTTGCGACTTCTTCATTTGGGGCCACGTGAAAGAGAAGGTCTACGCTAACAGCCCAGCGTCGATTCATGATCTCAAAGACAGAATTCGTGAAGCTATCGAAGACATAGTGTAGCCACTTTGCAATTTGGTTACGGAAAATTTCATGAAAAGGATATGGTATATAATTAACACCTCATTTTGGAAAACCCTGTAAATTCTATTTGATACATACTTTGCAAAACGTCAGTTTGCCCTGATAATTAGTTTGATTTTAAGTAGAAAAATTGTAATGAAGAGGTACATCTAATAGCATGAAAATTATTGTGTCTCGTTGTGAAAATATAAATTTTTAAAAATTATTTAAAAGCTGTTTTTCATATAAATCTTTTTCTTATTGGTGAGTAAAAAAATCAAGAAGGCAAATACAACTCATCGAGTAGCAAGATTATGGATTATATTATATTTAAAATTTAATTTCAACGTTAACATTTGGAACTAAAAATGATAAATTAGTTTAAAAACGAAGCAAAACAAAGCAAACGCTTCGGCTACGCTAACAATAAAGCAAACAGAAAAGCCAATACGTTTCATTTACCGTGCTTTTTAAAATATTTTGGGAAGCGTAAAAGATACAAAACAGAACTTCTATTTGATTTCTGACGCGTTGTAATTGGTAAACACGACTTAAATTTGCGATAGTTGCATTGATATACGTAGCACGAATTGAGCTTGACAATAAGTTTCAATGACGAATAATTAGTTAATCATAATAATAATGATGACAATAATAATAAAACAGGATTATGAATTAATACATTTTGAAATATGAATTCATATACTGTACAAATATGATCAACATACGTAAAATATCATTTAAGTAAATCTGTATCAAAAAAATAATTTCCAAATTGTGAGATATTACAAAATTAAATTAAAATCAATCAAATAAAATATTGCATATTCAACAAATTTAGAATATTTTTAAATTTAAAAACAACAATCACCCATTAAAAATATATTTATAGACAATATATTTCGATGGATCTACCGTCATCTTCAGATCACTAATTAATAATCAATTCACCTGTATATTATTCAATCGGCAGTCGCAACCAGCTTATTGAGAATTTTCGATTATCATGATTTCATGCAATCGATTACATATTCATTATTTTTTTATATCAACAAAAATAATGAATATGTAATCGATTGCATGAAATCATGCTAATCGAAAATTCTCAATAAGCTTGTTGAGACTGCCAATTGAACATTGATTTTAGGGCAACGTGACCTAATTAACAATGCTTCACACGACACTCTCTCCCAATAACTGTCAAAATGCTTACACAGAATTTTGAAATTATCAAAATTAACATCACATTTACATTTTTTCCTATGTTTTGCAATATTACTCTTACTCTCTTTTCGACAATGTTCTTGAATTCGTTTACAAAGATGACGGACAGTCTTTTCAATGTATGTGGCATCGCACCCATTACATTTATATTCATAAACAATATCAGAACAAAGTGTTAAAGGTGTAATAGATTTATTACTGAACATATTTTGAATTTTATGAGATCGTGATATAATTTTTAAATTTAATTCATTGTTAGTTGCTTTTAACAATGCATTTTAAAGTTTTTAAATCCTTCAGAATAAGGTACAATTAGAAAGCTTTAATTAAATTATTTTTCAAAAATATCATACTGCATTCAAAAGACTATATATACACATATATATATATATATATATATATATATAACTGAAGTAAATTCATATTTACACCCACATTAATTGATAATCCTCATTCAATCGATATTATAAAAATACTTCTTCAGAAAAAAGAGAAAAGTTGCACTTCGAATCGCTACAACACAATCCAATACAATTATCTTCCGTGGAGTTATCATAAGATTTATATTTAGCCGATTTAAGGCGACCATTTGGTGTCGGAGAATACAAATAATATTTTCGTCGATGACTCAAATCAGTCGCTTTACAAACATTCACTATTCGAATCGTATAGCACTTATAAATTATCACTGAATAAAACAATGATGAATTTGAATTCATTAGAAAAAAAAGAATAATTTCGTTTAAGTTGTTGGTATTCGAAGCCGGCTTCGCTTATTTGAAAATACTATTTGCAGCCGGGTAGGATAACTTAGGCCTGATCCAAAATTATTAAATTAAACAAAAAACCCAATAATTAAATTTAAAAATGAATAATGTTAAATTTACTAAAAATATAAAAGCAAGTAAAATAAAGAAAAAATAATTTATTAAGTAATATTTCAATTTATTTTTATTAAATGTCTTACAGCCTCACTTAACGAAAAAAAATATTCGCAGTTAAAGTCAACATGAATTGCACCAATCTAAATTAATTGAATATCTAAATACATACGGCCATAATTACGTGTCAAGAAGCAGTTTTTGAATATGTATATTTTTATCATACCTCTTTAGGGCAACCAGACTCTTTCATGACCACATAAACTATACATTTGTGGATATGTGACGTTATGGACGGATTTAATAATCCTAGGTCGTTCAAGGTCAAACATCTAATTTTCAGTTTTACTCTCAGAAAGTTACTTATTGTGATGGATCTTGTTATAGATGTATATCTAATGTCACCCTAGGTCACTCAAGTTCATTTAAAAGTCATCCTAGATCAAATGCTTAATATTTGAGTTCTATCTCAAAATCAAAGTTTTTTTCGAGTTGTTGAAAAATCAAACATATCATTTATTTTCTAAAAATGTTCACTTCCAAATACTGATGCTTTCATAAAACTGAACACAATTTGTTTCGGAGTCTCTAATAATAATTATTTATAGAGATTGTTATTATTATTAATAACAATTCCTCTCTTTTACTTTTTCGAACTAAAAGATCAATTCATCTTATAATCGTTTTATAAATTACAAAAAAAACTGAAATATTTCGCTAGATTATATATACAGTATATAAAATATGTTAAATGAAAAAAAATTAAAAATAAGTTCAAAAATTATTTAATTATTATTTTGAGTTGTTGGTGATTGATTTTCAATACAAATCCAGACAAAGATTTCTTTGTCTGGGTTTGAGGATTGAACGAACTGTGTGCCGAATTGTGGTGTCATTTTCGAGTTATAAGAAATTAACAGGTCGATTAGTTAGCTCTGATTGATCAACCAATCAGAGCGGGTTATGAGTAATTAATGAATATTTCTTCTTCATGTTTTACGATTTTTGAGAGATCACGATTCTTTGCCACTGCTTTCTTTTTGTTAGCTCATTTTTTACATGATTTACGATATCGTTTTTCATTGCTATTACGATTTATTTTTCTCATTATAAAAATGAATTTGATTAATGATAATTTCTGAATTTAATTATCGAAATTTTAATATTGAAATATTTTTATAATAGAATTACTTATAATTACTTGAACTATGAGATTGTCAAGTATGAAATTTGTATACATGATTACAATAAATTCAACAGATCGGTAAAAATCAATTTAAATTACTGATAACTAGTTTGAATAATCAGTATTTTAAAAAATGGAAAAGGCAGAATTTCGAACTATTATAACGTACGAGTTCCTACGTGGAACATCAGCATCAAAACCATGTGAAACATCAATTTTGTATTCGGGTACAGTGTTACTACGCAGCAGACAGTTTCAAATTTCTTAATGAAATTCGTGAAAGGTAATTTTAACCTCAATAATAAATCTAAAAGACGCTCAAGAACGCAGGTAGACAATACGGGTTGAATGTATTTGTTTGTTAAAGTATTTGCTGTTACAAAGCAAACAATTTTGAATCACTTGGCTTAAATTGGTAAGATGAAAAAGTTGGTTAAGTGGATTCCACATGACTTGAATGAAAAACAGAAACAAAAGCGTTTGGATGCTTGTTTGATAATGCTTTCTCATTATAAATGTTATTACTTTTGAAATAAAATCGTTACTTGTGATGAAAAGTGGATCCAATATGATAATCGCAAACGTTCAGCAAGCCGGGCGGACACAAATGAAGCAGCAAAACACAACATTCATCAAAAGAAGCTGATTGTAAGTGTATGGTTGTCGGTCGCAAATTTAATTCTTTATTACTTCGTCTATTACAGCAGAAGTCTAATGAAACCAATTGAAATATATGATTCGGATACTCAAAGAAAAACAGCCACGTTTGGTAAACAGATCAACTCCCATCTTGCTCCACGAAAATTCAAAACCACATACTGCACTTAAGACCGTGACAAAACTTCAAGAACTTCAGTTGGAACATCCTAAATACTAACAAGACCTTGCCTAAACTAACTACCATTTCTTGCTCAATTTGAACATCTTTTTGATTGGAAAAAAATTCAATTCCGAAGATGCGGTAAAAATGGTCTTCCAGGAATTTATAGATTCTCACCCACTAAATTTTTATTCTAATGGCCTCAAGAAGCTGCTGCTCAAATGGCAAAATTGAGCCTATAAAATCGGTGCATAATTTGATGAATGACATAAATATTTGTATTGGTAAATTACCAATAAACTTTGACTTTAGTTCTACAAATTTTATACTTGACGACCTAATATTTAAATTTTGTGATTCGAATTTATTTAAAAATAAAACAATTAGCAGATTAGATTAGAATTTTAAATTTAAACGTAAATGACGACTGTCGAAAAACGATTTAAACAGTAAATCTTCGCATAAAATTATAATCATAGATAAAATTAATTTATAAAAGAGAAAATGTACTAAAATTCACTCATTTCTGCGAGTGTTGATCGATATTTTTGGAAAATTGTGCTTTAGAAATTATTATTTACTGTATTTCCTCGAATAAACGGCGCAACGTTTAATAAAATGTTAAGTTTTTATGAGTACCGTTTAATCGAGGGCGCTGCTTATTCAAAGGTGCCGTTTATTTAAATCAAGTCATTGTGTAATCACCAAAAAAAATTTTAATCGTTTTTATTTTAAATTTAGATTTTTTATTTTTAATGAGATTTTATCATTTAAAATTGAGATTTTACAAGAAAGTTATTAACGTTTCTAATTGATAAAGCTTTTTCAAGAGAGTTCTTAAATTGATATTTTATCTTTAAATTTTTATTGAAAATTCTCATTTTGTATTTGATTTTGTAAATAAAAGTATTTATTCAATAAATTTTTAAAACTCCGTGATGCAAATGGATTACTCATGTGACTTCAAGATAAAAGTTGTTCGATTGGCTAATAGTATCGGGAATAGACAAGCTGGAAACCAATTAAATGTTTCCGAGAGTAGAATTAGGGAGTGGAAACAACAGTTTGATAATGGCTAGTTTTCTTCAAATAAATCTTTCAGCAATTCTACTACCATTTTGCAACGAAAACGTTTATATAGAGGATTAAGAAAACCGTTGAATACAAATTTAGAAGAAGATTTAGTGAATTAGATTTTTGAGCAACAAGAAAGGTGTATCAGAGTAACGCGTGTATCTGTTGCACAAAAAGCTATTTCTATATCTAATGATCCAACATTTAAGGTAAACCGTGGATGGATTATTAACTTTCTTAACAGGAATAACCAAGTCAATAGAAGAAACACTACGCGAACCCAAGTAGTACCAGCAGATGCATCGATTAAAGCAATAGTATTATTCAATATTGTGAAGAATCAAGAAACAGATTAAATTTTAAATGTTCTGATATTGGGAATATAGGTGAAACGACTAGTTTGGGTGATATGTCAGGAAGTACGTCAATTGACAAAAAAGGTATAAAGTCGGTTCCACTTCTTTCAACGAGCCATGATAAAACTCGCATTACTGTTTGCTTATCTGCAATGTCGATTGGAAGAAATTAACTCCTTTTATTGTTTTTTAGGGAGTTAGAACACCCATAGAACTTCAAAATGTTACGTGTTGCTTTTGCAGATTTGGATTTCATCATGTTGTGAAATTTTATCGTTTTGTTTAAGGATGCACGTTTGGGATGCCTTTCGTTCCCGTTTAACGGATGATATGAAAGAAATTTTGAAGTCTGCTAGAACTAATATGGTATACATTCTTGGTAGACGTACAAAGTACTTACAGCCTGCTGATGCTTCATAGAATGCATCATTTAAACAGAAATATCGTAAATTGTATGAAGAATGGATACGAAGTAGATAACCTTCCTAAAATATGACACCATCAGGAAGATTAAGGGAACCTTCGAAATTTCAAATGGTTGAATGGATGAAATTAGCAGGGTGTCAGGTACAAAATGATGTGATAATAAAGTCTGTATGTGAACATACTTCATCTGATTTGAATGAGGTTCATTTTTTTAATTCAAACATCTTTCTAAAAAAATTGAAATTTACAATCGAATGAAAACGCAGCTTGTTCCGCCCGACGCTCAGGTTGCCCTGAGAATCGGACGGAGGCAGCAGGGTTACGCAGTAAATTCTTGAAGTTTTGCTGGGCCCATTGAAAATTTTCCGTTTGACTGGTTTTCTGATTTAAACTGATCGGTTCTCTGATCACTCACAAATCGGTTCCGTGTCGATCGCGATCAGTCGCGTCCATAAACGAACTTGCAATCACCGAATAAACCAGAGCCCAAACAAGATCGATGATCTTCGATTTAAACGAACAGTGGTCGGCGCAAATGGCATCTTCGCATTCGCGTAGATCCAACATGAAATTGTCACAATTATTATTTGCCATTCTTCAATTAATAAGTGCTGCAATTTTTCTTTGCAATTTGCGCTTTTTTTTAATAAATTTCAGTGATTCCAAGCTCCTTTGACAGTTTACTTTTCTTTAAAATCAGATTCATTCGTTTTGACGATTTTTCACTTTTGACTTTTATTGGGTTCTTGATCAAAAGACGTTGTCATGAATACAAAACTTTATTTCTACCACAATTTGAGTTTTTTTAAACAAATATTTCCGAGGAACTTTTTCACTTTCTTTTTACACAGACCATTATAAATAAAAATTGATATAAATATGGTTATTGTATTTTTTACGAATTAAAATTCTATACTTTTTTTAATAAAAAATTATAAAGTGAATTAAAATTTTGTCACAAAGATTTTATTTCGTCTTTTAATAAATTTCAATTTTATTGTACCTTGAAATTTACCTATTTCTCAATTAAATTTCCCAATTCTATACAATAGCATTTTTCATTTCGTTTTCAAAATAAATTAAAAAATTACTTTGGATTTAATAATATTTGAAAATGGAATTTAAAATCGCAATTTCGTTTAATTTAACATTTTTTAAATTACTCTTTTTTTACATAAAAAATAAAATTATATTTCGATTAATAATTACGTTTTCCAAAATAAAATTAAAATCGCATTTTCATTTAAATCGATTTAATTGTTTTACAATTATATTTTGATTCCAATTAAAATTTCCAAAAGAAAATTATAATTACATTTTTAATTAACTTCGATTTAAAAGTTACAAAAAATAGTTGAGTTTACTTTCATTTCGCAAATAAAATATTAAACTTATATTACTTTTGATTTTATTTCAATTAAATATTTTCATCAAATTTGAAATTAACTTTTTTTTACTTTATAATAAATCTTTTAATAAACCTACCGTAAAATTTATTTTATTTCTTACATGAATTAATTTTTTACATTAAATTTCTGAAAATCTTATTTTAACATATTTATAACAATATTTTATGGAACATAATTGTTTAATAATTAATTTGATAAGATTGTAAATTCAAAAATTTTATGAACTCAACAACGCTCCCAACAACTTTAAAATTTTGACTTATTAATTATATCATCATAATAAATCGGTTTTATTAGGTGTACAAGTATGAAATGCGGATTTCAGAAAACGGATTGTGCACAATGCAAAAAGTAGGTCAATGGTTAGGCAATGATGTCATAATATTGAGTAATTATGTAGTGTCTCAATCGCCTCAGGCAGATGGGAAAGATTCATAAGATCGGCCGATGGGTACCATATCAATTGAACGATAGGCAGATTGAGAGTCGCAAAACCACTTGTGAAATCTTGCTTGCACGATACA
>MQRK01197295.1:70062-86176 GCA_001938485.1 Girardia tigrina | reverse complement strand
AGAAAGGCAACAGATACAGGTCTTTACACAACACCACAGAGTTTTTGTGAGGAAAAATACAGAGAGGGTATGATCAAAGGGCTTGTTCACAGAGTTTGGAGTTTGTCGTCCAGTTTTCAGTGCCTCAGAAATTATATACGATCAGAAAGACTTTAAGAAAAGATAAACTTGAGGCAATAAATAATCAACAGAAATTACAGCTCCATTTACCAAGACACTGACCGGATCTCGTTTTATGAATCAGATCACTTGTATGATCTCGATCGACTGAAATCTGCTTCTTTCCCTTCAGATCAATAGCGACAGTAAACTATTATTTCTATACATTTTTTGATAAACCGACTCTCATTTGATTTATCCCATTACTGTAATTCAGGAAAGACATAATATCTGCCTGGAGTGATTTGATATAAAATTCGTTATCAATATAAATGTGAGCTATTGATCGAATGTTCTAAATTTTATTCGAAGATATCATAATTTTGTTCTCAAAAGTAACGATTCTGCCGCCATGACAGTTTTGTTGCCCAAAAGTTCGCTCTTTCTTCAAAGGTATCTCTTGTGTATGCAAATGTTTTATTAATTTTTGCACCCATTTCCCAACTCAACTGTGAGATAAATCTTTAAAAAACTCTTAAAAATGTAAGTCATAACTGTCTAGATAGGTTTCTAATTAAAGATCTAAAACATCAACTTAAAAAACTCATTTGGTTTTGAAAGACTTGAAGAAAGATTTGCGAAAGACTAGATCAAGTTATCAAAGACTTTGAACATACCTTTAGTATTCAGAACCACTAGATAAAATCTACAAGTATGGATACCTGATTAAGAGTCATTTACAATCAGTGTTAAGAGAACTCACACATTTGGTAGAACGTTTATTGCATTCACAATTTGGATCATCTCTATGACAATCCATAATAGTGATTTCGCTTAAATTCATCAATCAATGTTTAATAGTTCTCATCCAAAATCTGAGCTAACTTGAAACTATATATTTTATTTAAATGTTATTGGTTAAAATAAAATTAATTTTATTATCCTTTAAAAATATTAATTCGATTTAATTATTTACAAATTTAAAAAGTAAGATTAATAAAATCAAATAAAATTTACAAAATTTTAATTGATTAAATCTAAATTTGAATAAATTAGTTTCAGATTATAAGAAATAAAATATTAATCATCCATTTGATTAGGAGAGACACAATTCCAAAACAATATACAACATTTAAACATGCAAACATCAACATTCCAAATATTCCTTACAATCAGATAACAATCTTTATTCAACTTTAGCCATAACTAGCCCAAGTTAGACTTAATTATTAGCAAGAAGTTCTAACTTCAGACTGCATTCAGTTTTTTTCTGATTCTCGATGACATTACGAGATCCTAAGATATTCCATACCCTTATACAACTTGCTATATATCTTATATCTCAAAGCCAAGGTTTAGTATTCCGTCTAGGTCGCTTAATAAAGAAGTTGTTTTTATTACGAACAACCTAGCAATAAATACGCAATTCTAAAAAATAAATTTTTAGATACAATATTAAAATATAGAATAAATTTCATTTTCAGATTTCAATACACATTTGCTAAGAATGAATGATAATTGTAAGGAACACTTGAGTAATGTATGAATGGTATTTAAGTATATGTAATGGTGAGGTTTCCAATAGAATTAATGAATGTCATCTTTTCTTATTTTGCTTTTAAAAGGACTATGTAAATATTTAAACATAATTTATGTTTTGATAAAAAACATAAAAAAAGAATTTTAGAAATATGATAATATGACATATTTCAATGTTTTCTTATATTATATATATAAATATATATATATTTATTAAATACTATTTTTATATTTATTGGAAATTTCTAGGAATGAAATTTTTTAAATGAAGTTTTAAAAATATAAATTGTTGTGAAAGTAATTTATGTTACGTTCGTGATCAACGTTGATGTTCATAATACAATATGTTTATTAATTACAAATACAATGTATTTATCGTTAAACAAATTTATGAGGTACGATATTTTCTTATTTCGCCAAAAACTGATATCGAAATTGCTAAATATAAATATAAATATATTGATTTTAATTAAACTATAAATATTTATACGTTATTTATTACAAATTTTAATATTATAAATATACGACTTTATTAACGACTTTCATAAAATTTAAACTCCTAATATTTTCAATAACTTATTTTTAAGACCATTTTAAAATCTTCTGTACGGAATATTTTACTCTAGTTGTTTATCCATATGTTTAAATATTAAATTAATTTTAGAGTCATATTATTTGATTTTATTCCGTTTTAACATTTTCAAGTTATTCTTTAATTTAAAATATTAATAACTTTTATTTTAAAATTCCAACATTATTATAGAAAATATTTTATTGTATAAAATTCTTTGCAGTAAAAATCTTAATAACTTTTATTTTTAAAAATTTAAACTTTAAACTTATCTAGAAAATATTTTTTAATAGTCCTACGTTGTTTTAATCTATTAAATCTTAGAGTAGTTATATAAATACCACCATATTGTCGATGCGACCAAAATGTCCTCATTTTGAAACAAGTTGAGCTATAGCTGATTCCTCAGTTAACAGGTTAAATAAAATATTTTTATATTATTAATGAATTAACAGAATAAATAATTTTCCATGTAATTTTCAATTATGTTAATCAAAAATAATTTTTTAATAAAAGATTTCTACAAACCGCCCTTCACGAAATAAATATCGCCAAGTTAGTGTAGTTTTATTTTAACTAAAAATCCCAAACAAAACATTTTTACAAAAACAGCGAGTTATGAGAATCATGTTATAGAGATTCATAAAATAATGATGAGTTAAAAGAACACTGTTAACATTGAATCCATAGTTGTTCATTGCACCTTGGGAATAGTAAGTATATTGAACTAAATGGGGAAAGGATTAATGAGAAGAGGAGTGTGGATGCGTGGCAGATATCGAGAGCAATTAGCTCTGACGAAAACAAGTGAAAACATCAATCATTTGTCGAATAAAATTGCAAAACTTAAATGGGAATCTAAATAATTAATCGATACCACTTGATATGCATTTAGTTTTCCATTGAATTTCATTGAGTCAAAAGGAGACAAAATTCGTATTCTATCAACAGAAAAATAAATCAACAAAACTTCTTTTTCAAAAGGAATAATGGTGATGCAAGAGCCGGCGCAGCGGTTTTGTGGCTGCGGCGCACCGGCGGCGGGGAGCGATCGTCAGGTCGGGGGGAATAAAAAATTTGAATCTCACGTTTTCCCAACCGAAACACCATGCTATACGTCGATGGATTGATTAAAGCTTTCTGGTTACTGATTTTCGTTTGAGACTGCTTTGATTCGATTGACAACGGAGACAGTGAATTGATCAATACTCACTGTCGGGGTTCTTTTTGGTGATCTTTAAATTTTTGATAATTTTAAAGATCACCAAAAAGAACCTCTCCTCTATTCCGATTCCGAGCATCAAATAAATCTTATCGCCACCGGCAATGGGAGAACTTATATGGCATTTATTATTGAGACCAGAGAAATCTGAAGCTTTGATCGATTCATTTTTCAATTCATTAACGAGTACGTTAATAATTGTGCACATTCGACCACACTCAGTTTTAGTAAGTAAAAAATCGTCCGAATAATTTCTATTTTTCATTCGAATCAAAAAATATCAACACAACCACAATTTCGATTATATAACAAAACATTTCTCGCACCATAACTTTTATTTATCAAATTGAAAAGAAACACACAATGGCGACTTTCGATTTTTTATCAATAACAAAAATTGCGCCGAAATTTTCATAATAATAAAATTAGTTCGAATAAACAACGAATATAAAAAAATTTCGAGTCAACCAACACATTTAATCATTTGAAGCAAATTTTTTTTAATTTTAATCACGTACACACAAAATTCCAATTTTTTGATAAATATTTTTTTCTTTAATTTTTTTATATTAGGTTGGTCGAAAAATAATGGCGTTTTTTGAGCTTTATACTTTGTTTATCTACTTTGATATGTATATAAGTTTAAATGCATTAGTGTTAGATATTATTAGACATCTTATGCCTAGCTGTATATTCCTATAGCTATTATTAACATATTGCTGTTATTTTTTAGAATATTTACGGTGCTAAATTAATAATGGCAAGAATTAAAATTCGAGCAATTTTCTTGTATGAATTTAAACTGGGTCGTAAAGCAGCAGAAACAGCTCGCAATATCAATAAAGCGTTTGGCAAGGGAACAGCTACTGAGCGCACATTGCAACGATGGTTCCGAAAATTTTCTGATGGAGATGAAAACCTTGAAGATGAAGAAGGTCGTGGTCGTCCAGTGGCTGTGAACAACGACAATTTGAGGACAATGGTGGAAACAGATCCCCGTACAACAATCAGGGAACATTCAGATTGGTTGGGCATTAGTCATACAACAGTCCTGGATCATTTAAAACAACTTGGAAAAATCAAGAAACTTGATAAATGGGTTCCACATGATTTGAATGAAAATCAAAAGAACCGACGNTATGAAATTTGTTCTGCCAATCATCTTCGCAATAAAAACGATCCATTTCTTGATCGTATTGTTACCTGTGATGAGAAATGGATCCTGTATGATAATACTTAACATATACCCCCTTTTCCAAAACTATTTTAATCAAAATTTATCGCGAAACAAATAATAATTTTTAAAATATTTTCATAGAGAAGACAAATGAGATCAAAGAGAACAACAATACCTTGCAGTTTGGAGAAGTCGTCGTTGATATCCGAGACGTTCCTGGACAGATTGCTCAGAACATCCGGCTGGTATTTTTCGTCCGATGAGAAGTATGTCGAAACGCTGGTTTGAACGGTCTGGATTTTGTGAGCAAGAACCGCTTGATTGTATTCGAAAAGTTTGATTCGATCGGAAATCTTCTGAGAATCAGGCATCTGAAATATTACATTTTATTTACTGATTTGTATTCCTATTCAGCAATATTAATCTTTTTTATTTAGAAAATTTTTTAGTTTTTCTGTTCTATTTTGAATATACTGCAAAAGATTTGCATAAATTATAAAACTATTTCTGTATTAAAAAAGATAAAATAAAAGACTTTTCACCACAAAGATCAGATCTGTCTCGTTGTCGTCTCCAGCGAAGGTAATGTGATAGCTCTGCACTATTTAATCAAGGAACATACGGTTAATTCAGACATTTATCTTGACATCTTGCGCAATATTGTAAAGTCATGGTATTCCACGATCGTCGATGTTCGTCCATACGTTGTTCGACAGAATGGCGCACCGACACACACAGGCCGAATTGTGCAGAACCTTTACGAATAATAACTACATGCGTTCTAGCTCAAAGAACTGCGGCTGTCCAGTAGCCTTGATTTGGATGCGTTGGACTATTACTGTAACTGCGTGATGGAGCGATTATCCAAAAAACGTGCACACAATAACGTCGTTTCGTTCCATGCCGTTATCATCGACAACTGCTCAAATATTTGTCGAGATCAACTGCAATAACTTCCATACCTGAGTTGAGGCTGGAATTGCCGCTGCGATATCTTGGATCGAGTAGGGATTAAAGTTTATCGTGCATTTAACATATTTATTAACTGTTCGTGAAGTATGAAAAAATAATAGTTTTGATTTGTGCTAAGTGTGAATAGAAAAGGTTTTAAATTTATGGTAATTTTTTCTCAATTAAAAATGGAACATTTTTTACAATATAATAAATATGCAATAGAAATAATATATTGCATATAATGACAAATGTATCGTAAGGAAACATTTTCTTTTATTACATGGTTTGAATCTCGTATATAATTAGATACATTGGAATAAAATTAGGGAAGCTCAAATTTTCATATTGGTTATTTATTATATGTTTGTCTGGGACTAGGACATTTCGACGCCATTCATAATTGTATATAAATCTGAATACTCTTTCGATTCAATAATTTTATCTTATCTGTATTTAATCAGTACACATTTTGTACGCAATTCCTTGTAGCAGCTATAATATTTCTCTATTTTTGAAGTCATTAACGACTTCCGAAATTCGTTCATCAGTTAATTGATACTTCTTCCAATATTCATTAAGATGATCTCAGCAAATTAATTTTTCGTATAATTGATCAAAGAAAACAGAACTATTGCTCAAAATTATATAAGGACTTAGTGCGAAAAAGATTACTAACTTTAAAAGCCTCTATCTTCAAAACCATACTTTTTGAATGAAAAAATACCGACTGTTTTGAAAAATGTGTTTAATTCAAAATAATTTTAGTAATCTTAGAAAGATTATTAATGTTTTTTTAATAAATTCTGCGAGCTTTTCCAGAATGCGTGACATTAGACTTGCAATTGTAGTTTCTGCCACGTTATTGGCTGCATTATTCCACTTGTTCCGAAAATTTGCAATTGTCTTTGCCCTCTTGTTTGTCGTCTTTAATTGCCTTTTTACCGGGGCCCAATATCTTTTGATTGGCCGAAGCTCTGGACAATATGGTGGTTTTACCTCTGTTTGCACTAAATTGACGTCATTGTTTTCGTACCACTTCTTGGTTGCCCTATCATAATGAAAAGGATGCCAAATCGGGCAAAATTAAGAAATTAAGACCTCCATGCTGATTTATGAATGGTAATAAACGCTTTTGCAAGCACTCCTTCACATAGACGTCTGTGTATATTGTGCCAGATGTGACAAAGCATTTACTCCTTTTTCCGCATTCCCATATAGCCTGTCAAACAAGACATTTTTTGGAAAAATTAGATTTTTTCTTGCTTCTAAATTTTTCTTCAACTCCTCCTCTCTTAGTTGCAGAGTAAAATTCTTGTTTGGGTAGCTGGGAAACATCGCACAACACAAAAGTTTCATCATCCATAATGCAACATTTTTTCATCGCAAGGAAACCAGAATTCATATTTATTACTCGCTGCTGCGCCTTTACGTTCTTTTTAACGTTCAGGTCTGGCGCTGTTTGTACTTTACATACGTTTTTAAAAACACAGACTGTTTAATTCTCTGAAATGTTTTCTCTCTACAATTTGCCTTTACCGCCAGTTTTCGATTTGATATACGAGGATTGCTCGCTAACAGAGCCTTTACTTTCTTCACATTCTGTGTACACGTACAACCATTTCTTCTTCCCGAACCAATTTTTCTAATAACATTCAAGTTCTCATTGAAGTTTTTAATATCGTTAGAAATTGTTTTCTGACAAACTTTTGCTTTTCTGGCAATTGTTTTCTGACTTGATTGTGGATTCTCTTGAAATAAACGAATAATTAAATCGCAACTTCGTGTTTCTGACGACATATTCATGAAAAATGAAATTTAAAAATGAATACTAAAATGACGTTTACTTTGATTTATTCAATTAACAGCCCACTTGATTAGTTTTTTTGTAATTTGTGAATTTATGTTCGAGTTAGAGATTTAAAGTTAGTAATATTTTTCGCACTCAGTCCTTAAATTAAAAAAAATATATTTAATACCAATATTAACAAAGGCTATTCCTACAAATTAAATTACACATTTATGCTTTAAATGAACACTTGTATTAAAAAATTGTAAATAATATCTACACTGTGTTATTTATAATAAGTGAATCAAAATGTATGTACAATAACGACTTAGCCTAATTTATAAGATCAATCTCGTAAAATTAATTTATTCATCGTCATTTCTAATATTTCGACGTCCAGCATTCGATGGAAGATTATTCTCCCTTTCTAATTACTCATTTTTAATTGTCTTTTGAACCTCTTTAGTGAGGTTATTATCTGTTCACTCTATAGTGATACATATTTTGATACAGAAAAAATATAAATAAATAAAGACATGATAAATCCACGTATGCGTATCTTATCAAACAGTCCCTTCAATATAAAAGTCAGTTAAAAGTACAAATATAAATATTTTTCGCAATTAAAATTAGTAAATGTTGAATTTCAAGAATTATTCCTATGAAATGGGGGGTACAACCTTCGACAAGTCAATTTACTCAGGAGGACGTGCTTTCCCTCAGAAACCAGATGTGAGTCTGGAGGATTGGAACGTGATTCTGAGGAAATTTTCGGTCAGTTATTATTCGAAAGAAAAACGTCAACCCATTTATTAAGTACAACAAATTGTGAGAAATTATATCTATTCATTAACGCGTATTCTATGGAAAATTTTTACTCAAATATTAATTCACGCTTGAAATATGAATTAAAAAACATTCTCTAAATATAAAAGAAATAAATAAAAAAATCTTTCTATAATACAAATAAATCTTCTTGAATTAGAAAAAAAATGAATATTCAATATCAAATAGAATTAATAACCCTAAAGTAACATTGATTAGATGTTATTCCATAACCTTTGATGATGAAAGTTTAAAGATACCATATGAACCAGGCATAAAACATGTGTTCATAATAAAGGTTCATTTCGTGTCATGACCAAGAGCTACCGGCAATATCTTAAACCTCTAAAAATCCTTTTGTCCTTGATTTTTTTTAACGCGCAAGACCGTAATGTTGTTTAAGAAATGAGAAAGAAAAAAATGTTTGATGCCCCGTATGTACTAGATGGGAACAGATGTGACTATTCGTTAATTAAAAAGTATTGCCTTAAAAAACTTAAAACATTGAAGAGATAAATCACTATGGGCTGCTGAGGCTAAAAGCCAAACCTCAAACCATTTCCAGTCAAGAACAACAGAAGCTGTAGGATTATTGCCGGCTTGCGATGGACAACGATAGGGATTATTTCGTTGTTGGATGATGTTTGTTCTTTTCTTTTATATATATTCTTCTCAATCATTTCCGCTTGTCCAAATGTGTCAACGCAAAACAAATTTTACTAAAATTTACAAAAATTCTAAAAGCGATCTTAAAAAACTTAAATTCAAGTATATTGAAGATTTTCATTCAAAAAATATTTATTTTTCTGAAACAAAACTTATTTATAATTAAAAAAATTTATTATTATTATTATTATTATGAGGGGTTAATTTAAATTTTTATCTCGTCAGAATAATTTATTATTTTTTTTAATTTAAAGGGTAAAATATTTTAATGTTAATATGCATATTCAATATTTTAAAATTAAAAATGATATAATAAAACAACTATTAAAAAATCAAAAACATTTTTAAAAATAAAATATTTTTAATGTGTTTTTAAATATTTTAAAAAAAATTAAAAATGATATATTAAAGAAAATCATAAAAAATTAAATATCTATATAAAAATAAAAAAATATCTTTTAATGTATCTATTAAATATCTTAAAATTAAAATGTGAAATAAATTTTGGTGTTAAAAAAATGAACTTGAATATCGATGTTGCAACCACCTCTCACAATTATTATTATTGTTATTGTTATTATTATAATAATTATTATTATTATTGAAAGATCAGTGAATTTTCATTCAATGAACGATAAAACAATAAAGTTTCTCATATTTTTGCCTTGTCTTTAGACAGAAGGATGAAATAATAAGACCGAAATATAAAAGATAATAATATTTAAATTTAAATTCCAAAAAACAAGAATTTCGTTTTTATCATATTAATTCATAATATTATAAAGATATTAAATATTTTATTTTTAATCAATAATTAATGAAAAAAACCAATTTATCAATGTTAATGGAAAAATTGAAATTGTAATAAAACATTTTTATATAACACTTTGTGGTCAAACATTATTAAGGATAATTGCCTAAATGAAATATTAAAAAATATTATATAAAAATAATAAAAATAATACGATTTTGTAACAATAACTACTAGTAACGATTTATTTTTTCTTAAAACGAAATTTTGTATTTAATAATTAATTTTTAGTTTTAATTTGTGAAAATGACAAAAAGTTCATTTAATAAAAGATCATTTAAAAATAAATAATTAAAATATTAAATAATTAACAAATAATAACTTTAAAAGGATATTTACTTTATAAGGAAGACTTTAGAGTAATTTATAAGTGTTTTTAAAATTAATTTAATGCGTTTAAGAAGAGTTTTTTAAGAAGGTCTTCAAAAAACTATTATTAAAAATATTTTATTTTATTTCAAAGTGCTTTTTTTTAAAAAATCATCTATGTTCTGTGAAGTTATGGTCTCAAATGAAAATAACCTTTACGCTTGGGGCACTTTTATGCAAGGTAGGCGGTATCCCCCAGAGGCATTAAGACTTCATTGAGGGACAAAAAGAGATGGAGCAGTGGGAAGAGATAATAATATTTGAAAAAAACAAAAAATTAATAAATTTGTTTTAAAAATAATAACAATTATAATTTTATTTTTCAACACAATGTTTTCATTTTTTAAAAAATTTATTAATACTGCTTTTTTTTATTAAAAGATAAAAGGTCGCTAACATTGCTCCGAAAATTGTAAAAACGGATTTATCCATCGGCCAGTGAATACCGCTACAGACCGGCCTGCGATTTACCCAAGAACAAATACAAAATAGGTGTGACGATTTTATTCGGAGCCGTTCTTTTATTCTTCAATTATCAGAATTTAAAATAATATAAAATATTTCATTTTTAGAATTATCTCGTTTTTCAAAAATATAATATTAGCATTGAATTATTTTTAAGTACAAAATAATAAGTTAAGGCACAAAAGCTTTCTAAAACAATCAACATCCCTCAATTTTAATTCCTCTGACGTCTCACTCTATGAGCTCTTGCCAAGCACGGGTTCCTCATCCTATAAACAGTCTTCATCAACTTCGATGGTCGTTAAATTACTGAAATAAATATTTTTGACCTACTAGCATAATCCCTCCTGTTTACATACGTAAGAATTACCATTAAAAGACTTGCCATAATTAAGATAACAATTTATTCATGCTCTTTTTATAACTTCAGGAGACATTAAATCTCTTGAACGTTGTATCAAACCAATAGTTGTATCTAAAGGTTGTTTCATCATATTAATATTTTTATATCTTTTTATGTTCATTACAGTATAAAAATTAATTTCTTTGAAATTCAATCTTTAAACGGTTAAGTTATTATGAGTATTTGTTATCATGTTCAATTTAAAAAAATAGTAAAAAATAACAAGTTTGTTTTAACCTATTAATTCTTTTTGTGAAAATTGGAAACAACTGTGAGGGAAAATTCTGATTGTTGTAAGTTTGTTGTTTGTATGCTGTTTAGATAGGTGACTCTCCTACTCAGATGGGATTGATATGTTTATTGATTGATTATTTGAATCCAATGAAATTAATGTTTAAATACTAATAATTTAAAAAATTTTATATTTATAAATTTTAATAAACGATTTTAACTTATTAAATTTAATATAAATTAAAATCTAATGTTAATTTTAATATTTACTTAATATATATTTATCCAATAAAATTTTGAGAAATTAAAAGTTAATATGATTTTTATCTCATTAATTAATCAAAAATTTGAATATATACAAATATACAAATATATACAAAACACATATTAATCAAGAACGATGCTTTCCGCAGATTATGCCACTGAAAATGAGTTTGTTTGTGTTGTTAATAATTGTGTTCATGCAAATTGTGATGTTGCTAATAACGAGTTTGTGTGATATTCCATTCATTAAATGTTGACTTATGTGACGATTTCGGTAATTTTGTAATTAACAAAGATGGATTAAGCGTGCCTATAAAGGTTCACGAGAGAAAATTATTATTTTTGGTTTCAAAATATGAAATAAATTAAAATTATTACTGATTGTTAAATTACCGCTGAATCTTGAATTTTTGAATTCTGTAGAAGATGCAAAATTATTTGTAAATTGGATTCTCGATTTGAAAAGAAAGTCAAATTGGATTTTTGATAAAATCTTTTGTTCAATAAGATCATTGTTGAAGAAAATGTATCTTTTTCATTGAATTAATAGTGATGAAGTGGTTTATACGATTACCAAAGTGACGAATATCAGGGTGATAGTTTCTGATCGATGTAGACTTCTTGGCGCCATGAATTTCAATCACATTTTCGATTTGGATTGCCTATGGGGGCACCCTTCTGTGCCCAGGTACTTTCAAATTTCCAATTAAACATCAATAAAAATAAATATTTAAGTCTGTCTTGTATTTAACAGTGTCTTATTGCGAGAAAGATGATAAATAAGTTCATATTTAACCAATTCCAAAAATGTTATATATTAATGTTATATATTAATAAATATAAAAGATGATATATGTAATAATGACTCAAATAAATATTAAATAATAAAAGTTAAAATAAGCTTCGTGTTATTTATTTTTAATTTACTGTAACAATATTAATCTATTGTTTTACAAGAAAAGTAAGAAGATAAAATATTATTTTCTGATTTCTTTCTTATTTATTTAAAATTATTATTTATTTAATTTTCTTATTTATTTAGAGCATATATCCCTACATTCATAATAACAAGTTCACAGTTAAATTAAACAGAAAAATAACAGGTAAAAGAACAGTTGAAACATAAAACATGAAAAAGACCTGAATCAATCCAGATATCTGATTGAGGGATTCTCTGAAGAACTCGTACTGACGCTTCAAGAGCAGTTTGACTTCATTGAGTTCCTTCCGATGTTCAGAAATAGTATGTTTCATCCTCCGAGTATCTCCATTGTTGAACAACTCGTTCCCGTTGATCTCATTTGGTTTATCTACAAATGTGATAGTGAGATATTGGTCATTCGACCCCTGAAAAGACACGGAAGATTACCACAACAGTTCTTTGTGGCCATTTGGATTTGTTGGGAATAGTTCTTCAGTAGGTAATCGATGATCTTGACCCCGTACACCGATTCCACCCACAACAGAACATTCGAAATCTGAGAATCGACGTCTGTCGAGTTGGACTGTTCTCTGGAAATTATCTTTTACTTGTAAATATTTCAAGATTTCATTACAAAAAAATAATTAAATAACATTTTTAAAAAAATTTAAGCAAATAGTAAAAGAAAAGAGTGAAATTATTTTTCACGGAATTATTTCTGGATGATTGAAGCAAGAGTTTCGTGAATTGAAAAGATGGGAAATTAGTTTTTACACTCGATCAACATTTATTATCAATTTGTTTTATAATCAACTAATTCTAATTAACCCTAACAGATCACCGACCGGCTTCCATTCACTATCAAATGGCCCCTAACAAAAAGAACCTCACAAACGATATTTGTTGCTTCACAAAATATCTGATTTGAGAGACAGAGTTAACAAAAGAGGAGATTGATGAATAGATTGACGAGGAGACGCGACTTGGTGATACAATTAGCTGTATACCTATCTCCTTCCACCAGCCGGTTCCGCAGTAGCTCTTGAGGATCAGACGTTCGATCTAAGGACGACCTGTCCCCCCGAATCAATAAAATTAGATCAATTAACTCATTAATTATTGCTAATTTTATGATACTTTTATTGTAAAAAGTTGATATCTCACATCAAAAATCGGTCATAAATTCATTAAAGAAGCCATATTTGTATTATAATATTTTTATTTAGATTCACAATTTATAAACCATAAAAATAATTATAAAAGAAAGATATTTACGAAGAGAATCGGTAAAGGGTTTCGTTGTTAAAACATCTTTTATAAGGAGGATAATTTGTGTGTAAACATTTTTAACAACCCTTCCTTAATTATCTTTTTTTCAATGATAAATTTCTAATTATACATTATTGAGATTAATTATTATTTTATTAAAAGCTATTAAAATCTTATTTGTTAAATTACTAAATTTACGTTCACGTATCAACTTTAAATTAAAATATAAAGTCAGAATAATCGTCAATCGACCCCCCTGGTTGGGAAAGGCGCCACTTGGAAACAACAAACAATATTCGATTTATATAGCATCAGATTCCTTAATAATCCTCATAACGTCATCAAAACAGTGTCATTATTTTGATCTCTTATTATTTTTATCTTTTTATTATTACAACCATAAGCCGTAAAGTCCGGCCTATAAGGCCCCTCTTAAATTTTAATGCAAAACAAGGATTTAGCATATTTTTAACGTAATCCTAATAATGAAAAGGGGTCTAAAGGTTGGACTTTACGGTCTATTAATTCCCTGTATAAATAACTTTGATCTTAACGTAATGAGAGTTAGGTTAAATATATTGTTAATCCTCGTTACTGTTACGAAGCACAACTCTCCCTCTACATCCAAAAAGACAGAAGATCGTATAAAGAATTGAACCTTTCAGGAAAAGTGAGATATATTAAATTACGAAGTAAAATGTCTCAGCGGCTAAGAGATGATGATGACGACCCTTTGAGATTCGCGTGGTGTTGTAAACACTGATTTCTCTACCAAGGCCAACAAAATAAATAAAAAATACTATACAAAGGATGGAGAAGAAATCCGTTAAAAAGGTAAAAGCCCTACAGTCAGACATATTATTCCAACTCCACGATAACGTGTTCGTGCTCAAATCAACTATGGTACCGACTGTTCAGTGAAGTGAATTCGTGGAGCTTTCTCATCCTCTATATAGCCCAGATCTTATTCCATGCGATTTCTTCCTTTTTTCGCCACCTGAAGAAGCATCCTAAAGGGAAGCGGTTTGCAGACAAAGAGGAAGTGATACAAGCAGCGATCTCATCTCTTAGCGAAAAACCCACTGGTTGGTGTAAAAGTGTCTTCTTCGACCTAGTCTGACGGTGGAATATACGTGTTGAGAATAATAAAGACTAAGTGGAAAAGTAGCCATAACATCTATGACATACCAACGAAATACATGCATTTTAATTTTTGTTAATCACTTTTTAAGAGGGGTAGTCTATAGAATTTTTAACCACGTACTTTTACGCAACAATTGTCCAAAAACCTTTTTACCACATCTCTAAAACTTCATATTTCCATCTGTTCCTAATATTCCAAAACAAAACATATCCATCGTCAGCAAATTTTCCTTTATTTAAAAGTATTAAAGTTGATTAATAATTGACGAGATTAAACGAATATTACCCACATTTGCTTTCGTCCAAGTCAGGAGTACATATAAAAATACACTTCTATACAGTGATAATAAATAATTGATAGTTTCTAACAATAAACTCTGTGACGATAGCCAAAACTATGGGAATTGATGAATGTCATTAGAGGAATGAGGAAATATTAAAGTTTTGTAAATTTTTTTTAACAAATTAGAAAACGTTTTTAGAATATAATATTTAATAAATAGTTATTTATGGAACAACAAAAGTAGTTAAAATATTAAACTATGAAGTGTCGAAGTGGTCGGCGTCAAACTCTTCTGTTCTTTTAGTACATTATTATTATAGATGTATCGTTGTATATCATCATTAAAATAATTATTTAATATTATCATATTAATCTGAAATCTTTAATTCCAATGAAAGAAAAACCGGCAATGGTTCTTAAAATGATTACGATGTAATGCTACGTTAGATATAACGCAAAGGGTAAACCAAAATTCTTTACTAATGTTTGTCTTTTCTTTTAATTGTTTTTCTAATAAAAAAATCATATGTAATTTACTATTGTAAAGGTCTTTTTATCTTTTTATTATTACTCACATCTACCGTAAAGTCCGGTATATAAGACCCATCTTAAATTTTAAAGCAAAAACAAGGATTTAACATAGTTTTGTATTAGTTTGTGCTTCTTTCAAAGATATAATTATATATAACTTTTGATACTTAATGATACAAAGCGAACTACATATTGCATTATCCTTTTCTCCAAGTCCAGATGAATAATCTCCTAACATAAATGAATTTGTCACAAGAAAACAAGCCATATATTTATTACGGCTGAGACATTAGATACACCTGAGATGTGTGAGAACTATACCACTAAATAAATTTATGTGTAATTTACTATTGTAAAGGTCTTGAATCGTTCTATCGTAATACATATTATATTTTATAATCAATCGTTTTTTGAATATTTTAACACCAAGATACTACAGTGCGTTCAGAAAGTCACTGTGCATCTTTGTCTGGTTTATTTTTAGATAATCAGCGTTGTAGCAGACTTTTTAAATGCAAATTTCTATGAAATCGAACTATGAAATAGATTCGTGAACAAAAAGCATACCTACACACTTTGACCTT
>MQRK01197295.1:52415-66576 GCA_001938485.1 Girardia tigrina | reverse complement strand
GCCTATATAAGCAGATTTAAAATTCATTTCTTTCTTGAGACCTGACGATGACGGTTATACCGTCGAAATTAATTGTCGTAAAAAATAAATTTAACAAATGACGTGTTTTTGTTTTTAATAAATACTTTAAATTAGTTTATTTTTTTAAGAATAATATTTATCACCACTTTAATCATTAACATTATTTGCAACTTGGACTGCATTCATTAAGATGGTGTTTCAGTCTGACTGCAACGACCCATTCTCCCTTTATCCCCGGTCATCCTCCACATCTTCCTCCTCACATCTGGGATGCGCTGATTCAATTCATCACTTTTGACAAGTAAAATAGTTGCGATTATTATTAATTAAAAATACTCCGCCAAAACATAATCTAAAAACTCTGTTTTGAAAGCCTGATTAAGCTGCTCATTATCTGTGAAAAGAGGCGGCGAAGAAAATTATTTTAAATTGTAAAAAATGTTTGCAATTAATTTAATATTAGCAAAATATATATATAATTATTTAATTTTTATAAAATTAATATTAATACTAAAAATAGATACATTGAAAAATACTTTAGCCTATCCAAATTTGTATGTTTTCCCGAAGGAATATTGCGCTATTTGATGACATCCTCCAATGCAAGAAGATTTATCCTAATTGATAAGCATGACGTTCATTAGGAGGATTAAATTATCAATAAGTTATCAAGGAAGATTCAATTTTCATCAAATTCTTTTATTGATAACAAGGAGCACAAGACAAAAGGAGGGTCTAGAACAACATGTATAAACTAGGAGACAAAATGCGTTCTAAAATGGCTGTTTTTTGTTATATTTGAATATCTTATAATATATTTTCTTGATAACTAAAAATTATAAGAAAAAAAACATAAAATAACAATATTTACAACTGATTCAAATAGACAAACTATTTTTATAATATTCAATTAGGTTCTGTTGGCTTATAATGTGATAATCTTTGGTATTATGGGAATGCTGGGAAGGATTATTTGCTGCTTCACAGATGAAGATAATTAATCCATCAATATTAAACCAAAAATAAAATCTAAAAAGTAAATGATTTTGTTAAATTAGTTAATAACGTTTGTTAAAATAGAAATTATGAATAAGTTTAACATTTTGCAAAACTTTAAACTTCCCTCAAATTTAATAAAAATTGAAAGTGGAATATTATTTATATTTTTCAAGAGGGAAATAATAAATTAAAAATACTTTATATTTGAATATTTAACTATATATATATATATATATATCTTATTATACTGTATCAAAATTATTTATATTTCCTTTTTAAATAAATTTATATTTATAATTTAATAAAATCAAATTTTAAATTATATTTCACTTTGTGCAAATACAATTCCCATATTCAGGTCAATGCACACCACATATTAAACTAACTTATGATACGGGTCTATAAAATAATTTAAACAAATAAATCATTGGATTAAAATGAACTCATTCCATTTTTCTTAAAAATTAAACAAAAATACACTAAACGTAACGAATTCCATTCTTATATATGAGCCGTTTATTTTGAAGGTGTCCTAATTCCATTTTCCAAAAATTTAAGCTAACAATTTAAATAATTACATTTTGTCGTGATCTAAATTTGTATAAAATCATTAAGTTTTTTTATAACAAATATTAGTTGATTAACGCTAACCCTTAAATATCTTGATTTTAACATAAATGGAATTAGACCACTTTCAAAATAAACGGCTCATATATGTATTTGTATTTTCCCAAACATTTCAACAAAGCTAAAATAATTATTCAAAGTACGATTTATCTGAGATTAATGTACTTAAATTGATAAAAAAGAAAATTAATAATATTATTTGTGAGAACAAAAATTGTCAAAAGCATAATTAATCTCCAAATCTATTAAAATCAATTACAGTTTTAAAATCTTTCCCAAATCAATTTCGACATCACTAATGGAATAATGAAAAGAAAAAAATGAACTTTTTGAGTAGATTGCATACCTGTTGGAACTGTACCCAGAGTCAGCAGAGCTGTTTAGAACACACGTATGCCCATCCTTCTCTTGAGTGTCGGTCAGTTCTGTGTTCGTAACGACGGCGGCGTTGGCATTGTCTACCAAATCAACTTGTCTCTGAAGATTTAATTGATGATTATGACACAAATGTGCTTGACTAGCGGCTGCCATTTGCGTTTGAATATCGACTTTCCCCAAATGCATATGATGGGTAGCACTATGCTGATCCCTTGGCAACGTACTGGCTGCAACTGGTGTGATCTTCATCGATTGACCAGGATGCATCGTCGACAATTGAGCTGCTAAAAGCTTTCTTTGTTCCAGCAATCGTTGTTGTTGCTGCTGCTGTTGCTGCTGTTGTTGTTGTTGTTGTTGCTGCACATGCATCGCTACAATGGGATAATTAAAATAAGTCATTTACATTAAATAAATATGATCCCAAAAAATTATTAAATATACTTTATAAGGTTTAATAAATAAGATAATCCGTATTATCCTATGCCTTTTCAAAATTTTAGTTAAAAAGCTTTGGGGGGTATTATACTCGAATCACAAGGGTTTTCTTGTTTTTCAAGAAAGGAAATGTTCTAAAAATATAATTTAAAAGTGATGAGGATGTTCAATGATTTTTATTTCAGATTTTTTAAGAAAAATAAACAACTGAAAGAGCTTGCAAATTTACAAAAAAATAAAGTATTTTATCGCTCTTAATATTTTCAAAGAGTGTTATCTTGTTTTTAAAATTTTTAAAGGGGTCTTATACTCGCAGTAGACGAAAAAGTTTAGTTTGGCTATCTCTAGTTTTTGAATAAATGTTTTGTTCAATTTGCGTTAGTTTTTCCCATTGTACCTCCCACAATCCCCAAAAGTATTGGTAAAAAAAATATTTGTTGATGTTTTTCTTTTATTGTCTAAAATACGCATTTTTAATTCATTTTAGTACAAATCTATAGTTAAAATATTTCAAAATATAAATCTGGTACTTAATGACTTCAGGAGGTAAAATTATTAATTATTGAAATCAAATTTTAATTAAATTATTATTTTTTATTTTCCTTTTCAATCACAAAATATCAATTCCGACAACATAAAATCTAAATCAAATAATTTTTATAAAAATCGTTCTGTAAAATAATAAAAAGATGTTTTATGTCTCATAAGATGAAATAAAAAGAAACAGATAAAAATTTAATGAAAACAAAATAGATTTTTATTTTTTGTAATTAGAAAATAGAAAGGTATATTCTAATAATGGAATGATCCTCATCTGATTCAAGTGGTTCAGATCACCCGGTCTCCTCGATCAGTGGCCGTCAATCAGAACCGGGATCTGTTCACAATGACAACAATTAATCTCAGTCACCAGAATCTCATCTGCGATTAACAGAACTGATTCAGATGATAGTGTATGTGTGTATGTATGTATGTATGTATGTATGTCTGCCGGTCAATCAGTTGGTCGGTCGGCCGTCCCATTGAGAGCATGTGTGTGTGAAGCAGTGAGCATGTGTGTCGGCTGCCCCGGTGGCTGGTCGCATGTCCCGATCAGCGAGGCAGCTCTTATCGATCGAATCTAATGAAGACTGGAGTGGGCAAATTATGCAAAATCCATTTACCTCTTCACTCTCTGTCGTGCTTGTTTCCCATTGCTATAATGGGTTTATGTTTGAGTTATATACGATTTCACTGAAATTTAGCTGAAAAATATTTAAATGAAATTAGAGTATTAATTATTATTTTCTGGAGAATATTTGCCTTATCGAATGGAAAAGGAAAATTATTACTGTTGTTTTTTTTTATATTTTTTTAAAAATTGAAATTTTACAATTAGAAATACAAAACGAATATTAATATTAAATTTATATAATAATAATTATCAAATTTCTACAAAATAAGTTAGAATAAAATCATTTCAAATTGTTCAATAGTACAAATAATTGTTTGATATTTATTAACTATTAGATATTTTAATTCTCAATATTTAAAGACCTTCAAGTAATATTTGTATACACCAGTTTTCATTTTAATAGGGCATTTTGTCATTTGTTAAGGACCCTATGTACAATAATATACATTAATGTATATTTAAATTTTAATTTACCGTTGCAAAGAAAAACTCCACATTTATTTCTATTATTTATTATCGATATCGAATGAAATCTAGTATTATTTAATTGGAAAACATGCGAATAGAATGCAGCAAAAGCGTTCTCGATAGCTCGTTCTTTATAAAGCGTAAATTCGAAATGGGCTGCTACTCGAAATCTAATTCAGATTACGAGATTTCCGATGTTTACTTCATAAATAAATCCGGCAGTATCAACTCGGATTTAGCTGCATCAAAAAATCACTGCTCATTAACCACTACCGAATCATGTTGGAATTTCCTCAGGTAATCTACTTCAACATGCTAGAGGGACTTTAAAGTTTTGTATTGTGGGTGCCCCATATCGGCGAGTTACATTTAGATTTCTTGAAATGACGAAAAATACCAATCGATTTGGTAAAGGAACGTTTTGTTCAGAGAAACATATCTCTGTTATTATTAGATAAAATTTAATGAATATTTGTTTTTTTATTTTCTGTTTTTCTTTATTTTGTATATAAAAGATAAATGACGATCGTGTGAGGAATATTTCGTCAATGTTGGATGAAGGTTTATTAACCGTCCTGAAACAAAATTATTTGTCATTTTTAGTTTTTGGAAAGGACTCCAAATTTCCTTTTTCTTGTATTTCATCTTTATTTTGGTTTTCTTTCTGTATATTTTAATTTTAATTTGCCCTATTAAAACGAAATTGCCTCAGAAGAATACAAAAATAATATGCATGTATATTAATCTGTCTTCGAATTTTTTGGTGTGTTTGTGGTGTGTGTATGTGTTTTTGTATCTATTTTTATTTTTTTCTTCTCTCCTCATATATTAATGCCCTTTAAAAATGACGACGTTATATCAAAATGAAAAATGGTTGATTTTCTTTGGTGAGTTAGCATTTATCTAGTTAGGTTTTTAACCCTTATGTATAGAATGTCCTATTTAAGTGAACCAATGCTCTATTAAGAAGATAACAGGTGTATCATTAAAAACAGTTGAAAAAGAATGACATAAAAATAAAAATGAAGTATTTAAATATACAATTTATTGGATTAAAGTAAAAAAATGTTTGTTAAACTAAATTGTTCGAAAGATATATCATAGTTCTATTTTTAAAATATGAAGACCTCGACCTCGAAAATTCTTCGGGTGGGTACACAAAAGACAAGTACATGAAATTTTTCATAACGAAATGTGGGTGATTCTTTGAGCAGACGAAAACTACAGAAAATACTTATTCTGTTTTTGAGAAGATGGTACTGGACAAAGATACTATCAAAAGATATGAAGAAGTCTACTTTAGAATCAACAATTTGAGAGACATTTTTGCGAAAACCATTTGTCTATAAAGCATCTTTATTCGAATATTTTGACGAAAAATTAAATGATATACTGTGTTTCGGATAGATCATGTGTTTCAAGACCATCATAAAATTAGCGTAAATAAGAGGTATAAAATGAAATGATTAAGAGATAGCGAAAGACATCCTACTACACTACTTAGACGATAATAATATTTGAAAAGAAGTTGATATGTTCAAATGAATACATCAAAGTAACAATTAAGGAAATTGATACGATCCAAGCAAACTTGATAAAATCAATGCGATTTGAGAAGAACAGATGGTAAAAAACGAGACACATGAAGAAATACTGATCGTACATCAGGTCATCATAATATAGTGTATTGCAAGACCAACGAAAGAATACACTTTACCAACCAGGCCGGATATTTACTCAGCAAAGACAAAGAGGAACAAGGAAATGCTGTTCTTCCATCCAGCCCCGAAACAGAAGCTCCAGATTTGCTTCGGATGTGGTAGAACTGGTGAAGTTAAATACTACTGTACCATCAAGTGCCCTGGATTCGGTACGAAAGGCTACAATTATGAAAATTGCAATGCAAGTCTACCAAGAAGACGTAAAAATCTGAGGAAGAAAGAGAGGCAGTAAGAAAACTTTCCAATGTACGATGTCAAAAAGTATAGAAAGAATTTCCCAAATGATCCAAATCGCTACAGATAGAAGAAATTAATATACAACACAAAAGAAGAAGGTCAAACAAGTCAACCGGAGCCTTTCAATAAAGTACCAACAATTTAGAAAAATTATAGTGTTAAAATCTTAAACATGAAGCAAACTAGATCTTCAAAATCAGAAATGAGGCTTCACACAGGACCCTAAAAAGTAAAACAACGAAAAACAATATTCTACCACAAAATGCATGGTGAGAATTTAACCGTGAAAATCTAAGGCTTACAAGTCGATTAATTGTTATACAAAGAGGTAAGAATGAATATCATGACCTCCGATATTGTGAACCGCAAACTAGGAGCAAAAATAAAACCATCTATTGATTTTACTTCTGACAAAATTGACTCAGTTTAGCTTCAAAAGAATTCCTATCCGGATAGCTGCGACAGAAATTTATGACGAGTGGGGTCTCAATATATTTATAAGACATAAGTTGCGAAACAAATATTAAATAAATATCACACCGTTTTAAAAGAGTTTATCAAGAGATTTGACAGCTTTGGTTTATCTTTGAACCCAAACAAGTTCAAAATTCTTATAAAGAGATTAAATTTCTAGAAAATCATGGATACAGAAGAAATACATACAAATCTCAACAAGAAAATACTCTTTTAGAACGTTTATAAGACATTAAAGAATTAAGACTATCAAAGAGTTTACTAAGAATTTTTAAGTTCTTCAGAAGATCACAGAAAGACATATACGATAACATTAAAAATCAATTATCCAAACCAGCATTTATCAACTGTTGGTTAGCTGAAATATCTCAGTAGGGTACGGTAAGCTAAAAGTATGCTTAACTTTTTAACAAATTTTAGAAACTTCTTTTAAATTAATGGCAATTATTGAATTGTAAAATTATCTTAATTATCAGAGACATCACTATCAAATGAACTAAATTCAAGCTGCAGGGAAACTTCACCACTGCTGTTTTATGCAATATAATTGAGACAAGAGAATGTTAAAATATGGTGTAAATTTTTTGGTAGAAAATTTGTAAATTTTGTTAAAATAAATTACTAGAAAATCATCGTTAGCTCATAAAGAAAATATGAAAATATTACTTAGGCAAGCAGTGATAAATTAATCAATGAATAATTGTGCCATCTAAACACACTCAATAATGTTGTCAAGAGATCCGATTGCACATTTATCTTAGGACCTAATCACAGCACACTCTCTCCCTATAATTATTAAACTGAGGAAACAGAATTTTAAAATTCATTTTCTCTACATTATACATGAGGGAATTGAATAATACAAAAATATATTTTTATGTTGCACCTTCATTAATTCGTGTTTAATTTTATTAAAAATCTTATTTTTATCAGATTTTATTCATGTTTCTATTAAATATTTATAAAATTGTAATAAAACTAATTTCAGTTTAAAGTTTTAAAAATGATAAATCTATTGTTGTTAAATAAAATTAAAACGCTTTGTACCTTTTACTATCTTTTACTGTAATTGCAAGATTTTCATATTTGAAATTTTACCCCCTCAAATATCTTTTAAATGTTCCTCAATTATCTTTTTGACATGAATGATAATTCCCGCTTGGACGATTCCGATCGTTATCGACCATTTATTTGCCATTACAAATCAGGAAGCAAAATTAAAATAACAGACTTATTGACTTGTTTTATTTTTGTTAACAATTTTCGCCGTTTTTTCACTTCTAATATTTATGGTAATGAGCAGTATTCTTGCTCGTGCTCTCATCCCCAGTAGTCATTCCTCGGACTCTTGGGCCGTCGTAAATTGACAGTATCTCAAACTGACAGCATTAAAAACTGATTATTTCTATGTCAAAGATTGATACATTCGATAGAATTTATTTACTTTATTTTAATGGAAAAAAACACGCAAATGTCACGAAAACTTCCAAATAAATAAGTTTCTTATCACAACAAACGGGTTTCTCTGATTTAAAAGACAATTGAGAAATGTTCAAAATATATTTTTATTTTTGAATTTTTGCATATAATTATAATATAGAAGACCTAAAAATGAAAAATATCAACTGAGAATTTTAATCAGAATAAATGTTACCAGGTTGAGTCAGAAGTTATTCATGTTTTTATGTGACTATTAATAATATTATGTTTACACAAAGTTTTATGATACTGATTATATTATTCCTCGAAACACAGTCCATCGTTTTCAATGACTCAAAGCCAACTTTCTGACAATTCCTCAATCCCATGGCGATACCATGCAGTTGTTTAGAAGGCAAAAATTCGGTGATTCCAGTTTTGACTTATTCCTCTAAACCCAAGCATCTCCCTTGGTAAAAGTTTGAGAGAGATCGAAACAGAAAATAATCACAATAGTCAAGGTCTGAGCTATACACTTGGTGGAGAATGACTTCAATGCATTGCAGTTCCTGAATTTCCTGCTTCATCCTTCGTGATGAATGAGCTGAAGCATTGTCATGCTGCAGGATTGCTCTACCGTTATTCAACAATCCTGAGTAGCAAGTGCTCAAAGCATCATAAAGACGCTGTAATTATTCAGCGTAAAGATTGCCATCCATAGCTCAACCATCAGAAACAAGTTCCAAGTGCACAGGTCCATCATAATTCCACCAAACATCACGTCCCTTTTGATGCGACCTTGACGAACAATAATTCGCTCCCAAAAAAGGTTGCCACAGAAGTTATTCAGTAGTTGAAGGTAAACATAAAATCGAAGCTGGGCTTAAATATTTGTCAATTCATGGGAAACTCAGAGTAGATTTTATTTACTAAACCCAAGTTATGCAGACGACAAATAATGGTGCTTCGAGAATAGCAAAGCTCCTCTGATATCCTGCGGGCGCTAGTACAGGGCTGCTCCAACAGGGCACGAAATACCTCTTTGTTCACTTTTGATGGTCGACCTGAACGTTCCTGATTTTCAGGACTGTTATCTATCTAATTAAAATGACGAAACCCCCCTGAGCTGTTTTTCCTTAACCATAAACTAGCCTTCCACGTTACAGATTTCTCGCGTAGCATCTGCTGCTGTTGGGCCTTTTTTCCAATAATGTTCTAATAAGACACAAATTACTGCTTTTTCTTCAATTATTCTAAAATGTAAAAACATAAGGGAAAGAAGTTAAAAGATTTAACTTTTAAAATGTAGTTTGATTTACCTTTTTATTGGCTTTAAAAACAAAAATTTTTATTCACTAAAAAGTATGAATAACTTTTGATTCAACCTGGTATGGAACTCTTGTATAAAATTTAGTGCTAAATTTGAATCTGCATTTAGATTTAGTTTGTTACGTTTTTGTCAAGATGAGTATAGAAATTAAATCGTTGTTAATATAGACAAAATCTGTTTCACAGACAAAAAGTGACATAATTAGTGAGCATCAAAAACCCTTAACGTAAACATAAATGCCTTAGTAAATGAAATCGTCCTAAAATAAAATTAAAACATAACTAAAATTTCCATTAATCGCATTTAGGTTTCATAACTTGGTGTTATGAAATGTGACTAAGCACATGTTACCTACGACTACTAATATTATCAAATATATTGAATTCGTCATTTGAGAATGTCGCAAAACTGATTGGAAGAATTAACAAGCTTTGTAATGGAAGGAAAATTGTTGATTGAAATTTAGAGCAGTGATTACTAATTTAAACCGTGACGCCTCTTATAACTTTGTTTATTATAATGTGTATGTATTAGATAGCTGCTATTTGCATCAAAAGTATCTGAAGGACAATAAGTATCTGTGAGTCAGTTTCATCTCTCGTTGATCAACACAAAAATATATTTCCCTACTCTCCTCATCAAACTCAGTTTGGTGAAACCCTTGTAAAATAGATGGATAAGATAAACTGTGCAGATTTTCTTCATCTTATTCCCAAGTTCCTCAATTTATTAGTTTCGAAATAAAAGAAAGAATCTTTAAGAGTTCTTTGAAGATTCAGATTAATGATCAACTAATTATAAACATTTGTGTGTATAATTACTTTTGTTTACTTATCTCGAACTCTTTAATTTTCACTGATTGATTTGTTTTGTCACAAATTAAAATTAGTTTTTTTGATTAAATATTTGAAATTTGTAAAAAAAATAAATTGATTAAATTACAGTTTGTTTAACTGCATCAATTGTAATAAAAACGTAATTGAATAAAATATAAAAGTTTTAAAAAGGTGAATTGAGTTTTGGTTTTTGGATTGAATTCGAAATCGAAAATTTGAAAACAAAATTTAAAAATGGCTAACTATTTCTGTTCTGCAAGATGAAAATTTCCAAGAGTTCTTCTTATGTACAAAAGAACTAGTTAACTAAAAGTATTCCGAATTTAGTGAAATATTTTTTGATTCATACCAGAGAATGGTTTTTAACATGCTCTTGACGCGACCTACACGTCTTCATAGACTTTTTTACTGAAACTTTTGGTATCATGAGTGATGAGCATTAAAAACATTTTAACGAGGACACATATTTATTTGAGGAGCGATTTCAACGTTTCTGGAATGTCAAGAGAGTAACAGACCTCTGTGGGATATTATGATACCACAATTGTGACTATGTACATTTTAGAAAATGGCCATCCAAAAATTTCTGATCATGTGTTTGTTTTCTGATTCTAATGAGACAAATATCTGTTCATAGTATTTATCTTTTACTACTTTGCATTTAGTAAATGTTTCATAGCCCTAATTTTTTATCAGTGTAGCTACTAAATGTATTGCAGCAGACCATGTCACAATCTACGTTATTACTACCACATATCAATCAACAAAAATAGCCGGTTTAGAAACACTTATTCATATCTGTGATGAATCCAAAAAGGTATTTTGGTTGATTTGTGGTATTCCTAAATGAAGAAAAACGAATTCGGTCATTTAAGAGGAACAATGGTTGATTAGAATGCCGCGAAGGGTTTTGGACCTCCAACCTAGTTTAATATCTTCAGTTACTCATATTATATTCAGTAATTAATATTTATATATTATTAAGGTAAACAATGCTTATATATGAACGGTCTTTCAGATACGTTCTGTAAAGAATGATTTAGGTAATATAAGAGATAATTTACCCTAACGAAAAGTAATGAATGAGTACGAGTACACAAGTAGTAAATAATACATATTATAATAAATTTTATATTAAAAAGTGGTAGGAAAATTCGATTAAGTTAACCAAATTGACATTAGGCCTGTCTAATGAAAACCTATTTTTAATGTTGAATAAACTCGTTTTTATTAGTGGAAATATTAATTAACATAGTATTATAAAAATGCTTGCAATGCTCGACTGAAATAAAATGACATTAAACGAGTTATTAATGATGTTTTAATGGTGATTGGATTCTTACTGAGAACATGGACCTCCAGGAAATACATCACTTTCTGTCTGTACAACGGATCTGCTCTTCGGCAATACTAACGCATCGAATGATAAATACGGATCAACGTGGAGTCAAGACATGATCAATGGAAAGGAATAGGACATATTTTGAATTTTTTTCCATAAAAAGGATAACACTTTTATCAAAATAGATTTTAGACAAATCAAATTAAATATGTTTTTCAAATTTTTATTATTAAAAAACGATTAACACTTTCCCAAAATAGTTATCTTAGGACAAAAGAAAGTCTCTTCTTTAACTCTTTCACTGCTCTACACGTATATATTCGCAAAAAATGCGGACCTCAAAATCTGTGAACGTGTATTTTTTCACTATTTTTTAACTTAGTTTTCTGCTCAACACACCTCTTTCTGTTCTACATGAACAAAACACTCACTGTATACGCGAATAACATTCTCAAACTGCTCAACAAGAATAAACCCACAACATAAACTTCACGGACATCAAATCTCCAAAGGTATTGCGCAGTGAAAGGGTTTATACAAAATATTTTCTCGAAAATATGATAACTTCTCTGTTTTATATACGCGAAAAGAATTAAAAAATAGATTATGTGAATGTTTCAGCCATGGATACCCAATCTGCGACCATTATATGATGTTCTTACGTGTCTAACTGGTAAATGAATAAACCGATCAACCAATTTTTCAGGGTTGAAAACTTTTTCTCGAGTAAATCATTTGTGGAACTATCAACATACGAATGTACAGATATGCCGCTCAATTCCTGTGTTTGTAAGACAGTAAAATCTCAGAACTGTCGTTCGGTATCTCGGGACCTTTTAATTGAAATCCCTGTTTATTTAAATGGTTTAAAGCTGCATTTCCCAGGTACTGATTAATTTATAAATTCAACTTTTTAAAATTAAACTAAATTTGTGGAAATCTTAGATTAAGAACATTAGCTGCTTCCATCTTAAAGTATTTTCTGACAATATACCGTCTGTATCATACTTTTGATAAACGATATTTGTCCAAAGAATAATATTCGATGTTTCTAGAGAGAAAAGTTATGTTGACAAACAGATAATTATATAGACGTCACAATATTTCCTTCAATATTACCCCTTTATCTATTAAAACAGGTAGAAAGATTGGATGCCCTTTCCTATACACCTCGAAAATTTTGTGTTGACTGGAAAATTCAGACGTATTTTATTATGATCAGTAAATTTTATCTGTCAACGTAAACGTTAACAGTTATAAATGAGTAATTTACAGTTTTATGATTTAGCGTACCTCGTGTCGGATACATAAAGATTGTTTGTTACATTCTCCATTAGTTAGTAGCAAAATCACTAAGTGAATAACGGAGAAAGTGAAGTTATGGTTTGCCAACAATGGTTTGAAAAATGTCTTTCAGAATACTTCAGTCTCAAAGTTGATCATAAGATTATTCCTTAGATAAATCTTCATCTTTGAAAGATTCCTGAGGTGAGATAGAAGGCGTCCAGTATACTAAGTACTACTGAAACAGGGGTAAATGATTAACTTGATGAACCAACTTAATAAATGGAATACCAAGAAAAGTCAAATCAAAATAAGTCAACACCTTTTCCTGCATTGATGAGTAGTTCTTAGTCAACCATAATATTCCCCCAATATAGCTCAACCAGATTACTATCTATTTTGATCGCTTTAAAATCATAAAACGGGAAATCAAGTAGTTCTTTCCAATCGGTCTTCCTGGCTCTTGTTAAATACCTTGACTCCAAGGATGAAAACAGTGATGATAGAGAGATCAGCAATCTATCTGAAAGGTGACAACGAGTGGTTGCTAATAATGAATCTTATATTATTGAATAAAATGCAAAACAAGATATTAAAACTGATCCGAATATTTTATTTAAAATACAAGAGAATTTTTCACCAATCCAATATTATTCAAAAGATTTGTAACGACATTTCAAGATCAAACTCACAAATACGATCATAATCCATTGACAGAACTCATGGAATGCATCACCGATGAACGCGGCATGTCTTCCTTTAGAAGTCAGAAGATAAATAATTAAAAAAACAAAATAATTTTAAATGTTCGAAATATTTTATATCCTATTTGTACTTAAGAAATGTGCTTTACTTTATTCTAAAGACTATTTTCCCAGGGGAAAGGTTTTTTTAAATATTAGGTTGGTCGAAAAATAATGGCGGTTTTGGGACACAAACTTCAAAGACGTGCAAATTCACAGAAACAAAAATTTATTAATCAAAGTATGAACCGTTGGTATCAATACATTTTTGCCAACGAGAAACAAGTCGTTTTATTCCATCCGCATAAAATGCATCGGTTCTCGAAGCGACGAATTCTTGGAAGGCATTTTGAGCATCATTTTGGTTTATGAAATTTTTTTCACGTAGGAAGTTGTACAAATGCCTGAAAAAGTAGAAGTCCGTTGGCGAGAGGTCTGGTGAATATGGTGGATGAAGCAGGGTTTCATAGCCCAACTCATTAAGCTTTTGAAGAGTCACTTTTGAAATATGAGGTCTAGCATTATCATGAAGAAAGATGGGACTTTTTCGATTAACCAATCCCGGACAAAGGGTTTTCAATATTTTATGCATTTCATCAATTTCATGACAGTACCTCTCCGCTGTGATTGTTTCACCTGGATTCAAGAAACTATAGTGGATGATTCCAGCATC
>MQRK01197295.1:30055-51713 GCA_001938485.1 Girardia tigrina | reverse complement strand
GCTATAGGAATATACAGCTAGGCATAAGATTTCAAATAATATCTAACACTAATGCATTTAAACTTATATACATATCAAAGTAGATAAACAAAGTATAAAGTTCAAAAACCGCCATTATTCTTCGACCAACTTAATACCTAAAATAAATCTGAACTTGATAGAAGAAAATAATATATGTTATGCTCCTGAAGGAAAAATCATCTTCAAGACCGATGAAGCTTCTACCCTTAATGGTAGTTGTTATCCATGTTGCTTCATATAATCACATAGTTTAAGAATCTGAATCTGTAATGTTTCAACCCGTTAATAAATAAAAAAGTATAAACTTTAGCTGTTTATCGATTCCTATTAAAAAGAATATTTATATAAAATCAAAAAATAAATATTCAACATAAAAACTGGCTTGAAAAACTCTGATTTAATGATTTATAATTTTAAGATTTCAAGGAGAATATTATTTATATTTATTATAAAAAATATTTAAAATATTCTTTAAGATATGTTAATAATTTATTGATTAATTAACTAACTTCTTTCAGTCTTGGAAAATTATTTATCAAAAATAATTAATTAAAAAGTAAAAAATCAATATGAGTAAGAAAAATAGGAATAGAGAAAAGAGTGTGAAGACTACCTCGATGTAGTTCGGAGGGACAAGTACACAATAAATGCTGATTGGATACTGAGCCCGACTGCAACTGTTGCTGGTGTTGATACAAATGCTGCTGATGGAGTAATTTCTGTTGAATTATTGCTAAATCTCTTGGGTGAAGCTGGGACAATTGGCTGTGACTGACCAAAAGGTTGGGTGAAATCAAGTAGCTGACTGTATTGCCACTCTGATTTGCACTGGTGTGATCGGGATTATGGACGCTGTTCTCATTATTGCCACCTAAGGCAACATGATGCAAGTAATTGTGAGTTTGATGTTGATGGAGATGTTGTGCTATAAGCTGTTGCTGTTGTTGTTGAAGTGTTGAAGATATTAAGGCGGGATTAGTTCCTAATTTGGCGGTCGCACTCGTACACTTATTGGCTTCGTTGGTGTGAGGTCTGGAGGCGTCTTTTGGGGAATGTTTAGAATTGAGCACTGCAATCTGTGCCTCATTTAAATAAATGGGAATTTGAACAGGTTGTTGTGATGTTGAGCTGATCGCTTTTGCAGTTTGAATAACTTTGTTTCGTGGCAAGCATATTTTGTGTTGAGGAGAATTTTGGCGAGGGACAGATGAATTTGACTGAAGAAATTTAACAAATATTATTTTTGTATTATTAATGAATAAATTATATACATATTGTATTTTTACTAATAATATATACAAAAACTGAAATCTTGTATTTCTACATATATCTAAAACGTCATTATTAAACGTTCTTTTAACTAACGGAAAGGTCTTGGTCTCCTGCTTTACTATAAAATTATTTAACCTACTAAAGTAATATTTCAGTTTTTAATTTTAAAATTCACTAAATAACACATTATATGAATGACAATATTAATGTTTAACTGATTTAACAAATATGTTGTGAAGCATTTGTAAACCTAATAAGCAGTAAGTATTTTAAATAAATAATACACGTCGAAAATTGTTGACTATTTGATATCTAAGTACTTTGTTATGACATATTTGGCTATGAAGCAAATCTGAAACCAAATGAAAAGAAGAGTTAAGTAAAATCAAAATTCAAAATTAAATGAAAGATTTATCTTATGTAATAATGTAATTTTTATGGTAAACAAATCAATATTGTTTACAAATCATTTTTTTTGCAGACGATTTGATACATAAGTAATCTTGTTTCAGACAATTCTGTATAGACAATATTTTGTTGCAGATAATCTTGCGGCGCGGCTGTTTGTCTGTATTCTGCCAGAGACACCTGTCGTTCCTAGTCATAGGTGTCTTGTTTCTACCCACATACGCTCAAACTATGATCGACAACATCAAGTGATGGGAATACTTCACATCTTGGTAACATCCTTTTGTAGGAGGAGTTTGTGGAACTGATGTCAAATAGACATATATATGTGAAGTCTATGACTAACTCAGATACAGACCTAAATGAACTGATTATTCACGAAAAGAATTTCTAAAAATATTGAAATGATTTATTTTAATAAGTAAAATTATTTTTTGGTCATCTTAGACATCATCACTCCCCACATTGCCTATTTGTTAACAAATATGATTGAATAGACCACCATAAATAATATATAACCTTTTCTTATCTGTATCCTTATAATATGAACCTTCTTTCCTTTCAGTCAACCTACTAAATGTTTCACATTACATACAAATTTGCAATATTATTGAAATAAACTTTAGAATTTTTAGGGTTAAAGATGGAATTTTATGATAGATGAAGTAGTAAACAACTAAAGCTTAGTAGTATGCCGTGGAAATGGAAGGAACAAAAGTAAATTGTAAGAAATATGGGGGGGGGTAAGTGACGCGCCCGATGGCGTCCCGCGACAGTTGCGAGCTGGAATAAATGATTAATGTGACTAGTCGAACAACCAAAAATTTTAATTTTTCTAACCACATATATTTCTATACATTCTGTCAGAAAAAAAATATCAACATCTTTAATCTTCGCAAAGAAACTCATTCACACAAAAGACAAATGGCTAATATGTAGTAAAAATATTTTTCTTATAATGGAAAATATTAACAGTTGAATTTGTCTTTTATATTTGTGCTAGGCTACTTAATGGATCTCGAATAATCCGAGCGTTTCGGTAGTTACAATAATCTTTTTATTCGTTCAGACAATATTATCTTTCCAATTGTAAGACCTAATAAACTCTTTTAAGTAATTTTACAGTTTATTATTATCCTACAATAAAATTTTCATACAAACATGTATTATCTAAAACCTAACCACAACTCATATCCCACAACTTTCTTTGAAATAATCCATTGTTAAGAGCATTGAGGCAATTATTGCTTGTACATTTATTATTATCACCTTTCCAGTCATCACATCTCTCAGAAGATTTCCCACAATTTGACATCGTTGTAATTGGTTTTTATTTCAATATTTTCATATAATATTAATTAAAATTAATAATTTTAACCACTTCTGTATAAAAACTGTAAATAATAAAAATATTTTATCGAATTATAAAAAAAAGAAATTTAAATTTAAATTTCACTAGTTTATTTTATATCCAGTTAAATACTTATCTTTATTTTTTTAAAAAAATATTAAAGTTGATTTTAATTACTAATTTCAAAATTTAAACTTATCAGATTATTACCATTTCATTACTTTTATTTTAATTATGTTCGAATAGTCACTTACCGTAAATACAAAATTCCATCTGGGTGGGAGAATCACCATTCTAAATTCAACATACAGCATTCATACATTCACACATTCATACAATTTTAAATATTCCTCACATTCATAATTCCATTTTTATTATTCCCTTCTTGAATAACACAAAATCCTTTACATTACGCCAATGCAAAGCATCCAGTCGCCTTATTTAAAAAATCTGTGACTCATCAAGTCAAAAATGTGCCAACAAAGTATGTTGAAAACAGTGTCCATGATCCTACTCACGCATAAACTAACCTAGCAACCATGAAGAAAAACAAAAAGAATCAATTTATTGGTAGATTCATAGATTTAAACAGTAAGCCCAAAATTATTTGACCACCAACAAGAATGACAAGTAAATAAAATTAATTTTAAGTGTCGTCTGTCGAGCGAATTTCAACTAAATATTAAACAAAATACAACATTTAAATAAACAAATATAGAAAATAATAATTAAAATTGGAGGTGGAACAGATAATTGTTGTTGTTGCATTGAATTGTCATCTAAATGTCATTTGACCACTCGCGCCAGAATGTCTAACGAAAATTTGTTTTTTTATTTTTATTGCCATTTCTTTCGGGTTTTCTACATTATTTAATTAAATTAAAAGAATAATATTGTGAAGAAAAATTCTGAATGCTGTGAGATAGTTGTTTATATGCTGTTTAGATTTGTTACTCTCCAATTCAGACGGGATTGATATGTTATTGATTAATTACTTAAATATAATGAGATTAATGTTTAAATCAGCAGTTCTCAGCCTGTGGGTCGCAACCCCTCGATGATCGAATGAAGATTTGCCAGGGGTCGCCAAAGACCATTGAAAATGTGTTGTTTTGTATTCTATTGTGTCAACTGTATAGTATGTTATTGTAAAAGTTTTTTCCATTGGTAGTTACTAGTTTTATACTATAATATCATAGATATCATTTCTATTGCATCTGTGCAGGTAATTTGCGTGATTCGTGACGTAATAGAAGAATACTGCATTTTTTAATTAATAATTTACCTATTGACAAAAATTATTTTATAGTTGGGGGTCGCCACAACATTAGGAATAGTATTAAAAGAGTCGTGACACTATAAGGGTTGAGAACCGCTGCTTTAAATACTAATTAATTAAAAGTTTTGTAATTTGAAATTTTAATAATACTTTTTGAGTAAATAATTTAACTTATTAAATTTAATATAATTAAAAAGCTACTATTATTTTTAAAATTTACTTTAAATATTTTAACCAATAAAGTTTTGAGAAATTAAAGATTATTAATTTTATAATCTCATTCATTAATCAAAGATTTAAATAAATTTACAAAATACATATTAATCAAGAAAGATACTTACTGAAGATAGTGTTACTGAAAATTGTTGTAAAGATGAGTCTGTGCTGTTAACAAATGTTTTCACGCTAATTGTAATGTTGCTAATTAATATAACTATATTAATAAAGTGAGGTTGATTATTTTATATATTTACCTTAACCTAATATGAGATTTTTGCCGTTTTTCGGCTTTTTCTGATTCTAGAAAATGCAAGAATGAATTTTTTCATGTTCATCAGTGTACGAGCAATCTTGTAACCATTTTCGATCTCTTACAGTGCTGTTAGTTTCAAAATAGATTTACTTGAAGGCTTTTATTAGTGGTTGTAATGTAAATTATTGGCTCACTGTTTGCTCTTGAACTGAAGATTATTGTGTAAATTTTTTATTTGTACAAAATATTGGAAAATTATTTCAAGTATTGATTATAATTTCAAAGTTAATTAATTGAATTTTTATTATTTATTTTTTTTAAAAATTCAATATATAATTCTGAAATTCTTGACAGGCCTTTTTTTAAAAAAAATATGTAATGAAAAGCTAATCAATTCATTTTCTGTTGAATCTTCATTCCGATTGGTCACAATTGACACACACACACAATTTTCGCACACATTCAAAATAAATAATAAAATTAATTAAAAAGAAACTTTATTCTGAATAATTGAATATTTTGTCTCATATTGTTTTTATTGTTCCGGTATTATTTTATTAAAAAAATAATTCCTAACATTATTTTTTTTAAAAAATAACGAATTAAACAGTCATTTAATTATTTTAACGAGGCTATCATCTCATAAAAAATATTTGATTAATGACTTTTTAGATCAATCAAATAAAAAGCTTATTTCCATTTTTTTATACAATTGAAGGAAAACGAATTTTAACCAGGCATAATTTTTACAAATCTAAATTTGATAATAATATTAATAATTTTATTTTTTATCATTAATTAAATAAAACTATTTTCAATAAAAAAACAAATAAATAACAATATTGAAACAAATTAATAGAATAAATATGAATGAATTCCACTGGGGATTTTATTATCAAATGCGTGAAAAAGATTTATTTGAACAAATTGTTTTAATAATATTATTTTTAAAATCTCATTATATTATTTATTGATTCAAACAAAATTTTAATTTTGTTTTGTTGTTTTTATGTTGAATAGCTAATTTTCAGTTTAGATGTCGTGAGGTTGGGGAATTTGGTCAATGTATCTTCTTTCTCTGGGTTTATTTAATTATTAAAATTCTCTTGAGATGTCTTGAAATTTGAAATTTTTCATTAATTTCATTTAGTGACTTCAAAATAAAAACTTGTAAAAATATTACAAAAATAAAGAAAATATAAATTAGAAAATAAATTAATATTGATAGATTTTCTGAAGAAATGAACTGTACAAAATAATAAATTTTTTTTCTAAATAAATTTTTAAATAATTAATACTATTTTCTTTCATTGGAATATTTTTCTTTCGTGAAATATCGTAGATTAAAATTAAAAAGTTATATTTGGAAAAGTCTATTATATTAATGAAGTGCATCTAAAGCCGTGTGAGAAAGTCAGTAGGCTCTGTTTTGTCTATTTATGGTTTCTACCCGATACAGAGTCTATGAATCACTACCCTGTACACCAATGCTAGTACTATAGTCTCTACAATACTCAGTTATCCTTTCAATCGGGGGAGGCTTATATTAATGAAGTAAATAGTATAAGTTGTTTAGGAACACTACAAGAATGAGGGTTTGAATAAATTTGCCACAACTAAATGTTATGATTATTTTTTCCATTACTTCTTCAAAAACGTTCCAAGGCTTACTTGCAACCGAATTGAGAGACATAAAAATATTTCTGTAGCCGCTTGCAAATTTAGGAAATACAAAAGATGCACTAATTCAAGAAAAAGGATAACTGAAAAACAAAACATAATACAATAAAAGGGTATATCTTCTTTACTATTTTTCCACCGTAAAACGTAAATCGCTTTATGTACGAATTCATATATGAAGTTATATTTTGAATGTTGAGGTACCGGCTGCTGGGTTGAGTGGTGGCGATCAGCACCTCTTAATTGTGCAGAGGTTTACAGATTAGCCGACCGTTTCGCTATCGCTCGTAATCCCCACATGTCGAGTGCCCGCCAGTGGGTTCCACTTGGAACTGTGGTTGGTTTCCACGATCTGCTCTCGCGACACCGGGCGGTTTCATTAAATGTGAAATGCGTGTCGATATGTTCCGGCATCTTAGTCGGTCGGATCGGTTCCGCCAGTTGTGAGGAATTCAGAGACCACATATGTCTCATTATTTGTGGGAAATAAGAAAGAAAAAGAGAAAATTCAACATCAATAATATTTATTTGAGATTTCAAATTTTGTGCGCTTGATTTGCACACTTTTACTTTAAAAAAACAAAAATCAAAATTGAAAGTTTTTTCAATTTTTCAATTTTTTTAAGTGTTAGTTTTTCTGAGCACTACAAGTGTATAATATACTTTGTTTATAATGAGAGGAATATTTGGAATTGTGTGTTGTTTGAATATTTGAATGTTGTGTGTTGATTTGGGATTGTGCATCTCCTACTCTTGTGGCTGTTTAATATTTTAATTCTTATTATCTGAAACTAATTTATTCAAATTAAGATTTAATATTCAAATTTTGAATTTATTATGATTTTAAATTGAAATTGATTTTATTAATTTTATTTTTTATTTAATTTTATGTATTAAATAAAATTAATAATTTTAAATGATTAATAGTAATTTTATTTTAATCAATAACATTTGTAGTAAATATTTTAAACATAATATATATGCTCAAATTACTTCAGATTTTGGGATGTGAAGTATTAAACATTGCTTGATGAATATGAGCAAAAGCACTATTACGGATTGTCATAAAAATGATCCAAATTGGGATTGCAAAAAACGTTCTTACAAATGTGTGTTTTTTTAACATCAATAATACAAGGCAGAAGTCCTCAAACTTTTGGTTCTTCTGTTCGAATTATAGGATATCTTACTTTTTTAAAGGTAAGTTTGTAATAAGATATAATTAATAATATAATCAATATGGCATGAAACTATATAATTTCAACAGATTATAATTAACAATATTATTCAAATGAAAAATGTCAAAGTCGCACAATGAACAAAACCATTTATCCTTTAAAAAAATATAAAAATACAATTTTTTATTTTTATTTTCTTTTATTTGTTTCAATCATTTTTTTGTAAAAATAATGAATCATTTCAAAATAATAGAATAAGAGACTGTCTATTAAAAGTTTAAATTAATATAAATAAATATTATTAATATTACAATCGTTAATGGAGTCAAACTGATGTATCTGCTGAATTGATCTATTATTGTCAGTATTTATGGATGGCGACAATTATTTTTGCTCAGTAAAAAAAATAAAACTCTCAGTATTTTTAAAATTGATTTCTCAGTATTTTAAATTGAATTCTCAGTATTTAACAAAAACAGTAAAATTTTTTAAACTCCGTAAAAATATTAATCGAAGATATATGTTCCTCGGTTAATCGACCCATATATGCAAAACGTGGACATAGGTTACCAGTAACGAAATGGTTAAACATCACTCTATTTGCATTATTCTTTCCTTGACATATTATTTCTCTAATTTTCATAGAGATCAGAGTTCCAATCAATATACCAATCCTACTTTAACATTCCTCACGTTGTAGTATATATGATGAAATAGCGGGCCGCATTTATTTACTATATTAAAATGGTTTTTTTAAATACTGAGAATTCAAATTAAAATACTAATGAATCAATTAAAAAATCATGAGAGTTTTATTTTATTTACTGAAAGTAAAAATACAGGCTTTTATGGAAATCCATTCCTTGTCCTTCTAAACGGTCCGCAAAAATCCATGTATATTTTCTGAAATGGTTCGACTGAGGTTTCTCAACGTTGTAAATTTTGTGTATAATGTTATATAATAAATGAAGAAGATAAAGGGAAGGTTAGAAAATACTCGCATTAATTGAGGAAGCAGGAGGACTCGTTTGACAAACATATTATAAAGGAAGAGAACAGACAAAATAATGTATTATACCTAGCAAGACAAATGCATGGCTATTTAAGGATTATATTTTGATTAAACGATACAATAAATATATGTTCTACTTTTTGAGATCCACTTTTTATCGTATGATTTCGTCAAAATATAATCATTATATAAGATAAGATAATATTTACAATTATTTTAAATTCAAATTAAAAATTGAAAAAGTAATGCGGTATTGTGATAATTTAATTATATGTTTCATGTCTCAATTTTATTATTTTGTTATTAAGTAATGTTAGAGGTAATTATGTGTCAATGTCATTTATAATAATTAAATTCGCAAAAAACAGACAGACAAACAGACAAAATCAATCATTATTTGCTCACATTTGACGTTTGATCCAAGGTAACTCGATTTTTGCTCATGTCTGATCCTGAGAAAGACTGTGATATGGTATTGGTGACTGACTTTGATAGAACACTATCCAAGGAATTACATTGACAAGAAGACTTGGAAATAAGATTGTTTGAGTTTTTGAAATATTCACAGAGAATAACGCTTTCCGATGGAATAATTCTACAAAATAAAACATACTATTTAAAAGTAAAAATATTAAAATTAGCAATTGTATATTTCTTCTGTATCTAAAATCATATATTTTTATCGATATTTTACCTATGTATTGTTTTTAGATGATTTTGTAAAGTATCGGCTGTTAGTAAACAAAGATCCGGGTTGTAAAACGTTTGAATATACAGATTATTAAGAACAGAGATTTGGTTTTCTTTACATTTATTTATATCACAATTTGAATTGCCACTAGAAAAATTCTCTGTAAAACTTGCGTAGTTCGTCATCGTTCTTGATTGATGCGCATTGATCTTTAATAATATTCTTTAACGTCATACTATTCAAACAAATTTAAATTACAATTTAATTATTACAAAAATAATTTATACTTTAAATTTGAAATAATTTTTATTTATTTTAAGAAAATATTATTAAAATATTATTTTAAAAATATTTTAAAAATATTTATTTTTAAAATATTTAAAAAAATCAATCTTCCATCTGGGTGGGAGAAACACAATCCTAAAACAACATACCAAACAACGCACAATAAACACCATTCAAAAATATTCCTCACACAGATTATTTGAAATATTTTTTTCTATTGTTTATTAGAAAATTGAAGGTCATTTGAAATTATTTATTAAAGTGATAAAATAAGTGAAAAGAATTTTTTTGGAACGAAAATACACAATATAAAATATAAATTAAATATTAAGAATATTTTTTGCAGGTAAGATAAAAATTTACAGAAAAAAGTGTTTTTTTAAGAATTTATTTAAACTGTGGAAGTTGTTTAAATACTGTGGGGAGTGAAAAAATTAAATAAATTAATATTTGTTATTAGTTTTTCTATTGGAGATAAAATAAAAGTTTATATTAAAGGAGAATTCTGATTACTTTTCGAGAAAAGTGGCTTCTACATCTAATATCGGTTATAATTAAAAACGGTTATAATTAATTAATGAAGTCACTCGTAAAAGTCTCTCAATCGCTATAATCAAGAATCAAATTCAAATCTAATAATTATTGATAATAATAATTACTGAAAATTAACATAATTTGTTTTTGACAGTTTTTAATTTATTATCGGAGCCAGGTCAGTCATCTCCGCTCCGGGCTTTTTAACAGTGGAGAGTTCTATCGACCAGAAATTCCGATCGAACGTCGAATCGGCGTTGGAGAGCCGTTTGGATCCTACAGTCATTCTGCTTCTAAAGGACCAGCCCTGTGTTTGGGTGATTCAAATCGACCGCGGCGCCCTCTGACGCTCCTGTGAATATCTAAAGTCTGCCTTAGCTTAAAGAGCCCCTTGATATTTTTTACAGTAATTTTTGTTTCACTTTCATCTAAAATATATCTATCACCATTTTTAAAACAATTATCAGGAGCACCACATAAAAACCATATTTTAATACAAAAACAAATTTTTGTAAAAAAATTTGTTCAAGTATTTCATTTTTCCATTTTTTTAAATAGCTTGCTCTCTATATCTAGAATTTAGAAACCTTTTTTTACTCAATCAATTATCTTTAAACTTTGCCCACTTTATTCGATTGCCCATTCATCTTCGATGATAAAATAAGGTTGTGAAAAATTTGATCAAAAAAATTTTTTTTAAGGTCTCAAAATTGGAACAAAACTGCGTTCAGCGTTCCTGAACAATATTAGCAGAAAAAGATCTACTTATAAATTATAAGTAGTTAATGATATGCAAAAAATAAACTAAAAAATAAATAAAGTAAATCAATTTAAAGTCTAACTAGTAAATCAAAAAAAATATTTTTATATCCATGCTTTATGTGGGCGGAACTCTGCATGGTCAACAGAATTTTTAAATTTTTTATTGTGCTTTTTTGAAAATATTTTTTTAATAAAATTTTATGGGTCTAGTAGAGTTCTGTCTGCATAAAAATTGAATAAAAAATTGAATATAAATATGAAGCATACACATTTCTGAAACGTTATTTGCTGAAGAATGGATTGTAAACATTTTCATCATATCATACTGTGTTAAATACCAACAAGAACTCTAAATAATATTCAGGAAGTGGATGATCATGTTATAAAAAATAAAGAAAGGCAGCAATAACGGAAGCATTTACAAGTGGTGATAATGTTTAGATTATCCTAAGAAGATTATAAATGAAAAAATAATTTTCCTTCCACATTTATTGAAAAAGAAACTAAGTGAAAGTCTAAAATTATTCCAATAAAAACACAGGAAGTATTAGAAAAAAAGTAAAGAAGTAAGAATAACTGAGTAAAACGATACTTGAGTCCGCCATACTTTCATCAGGAACCGAATATACACCTGTGATTTCCAGTCCTACTATTCCTTTATTGTTGACTTCACAAACTTACAAATTGTTTTTGACAGTGAGCGTAGTGCTATCAGAAAAGACATTTTTATTATTTTTGATATACTTATAATTACAAATTTTTTGCAACACTTTCGTGGAATATTTGTCAACGATCTCAATTCAGAAATTATCGAATTTAAGAGTTAACGGAAAGAACAGAAAAAGAATTTATGGTATAAATCTAGTCGAATGAGTCCGTAACAATATGTGTTTTCCTTGATTTTAGCTCTACAAACAACAACAACTTCTACGTCTGTCTTAAAAGACCCATTTTTTGGAAATCCCAGTATTGTAATAACATATTAAGAAACAATTATAAGTCTCCATTTTCTTCCTGTTTCCAGAAAACCAGTAAAATACATCCTCCCTCCTCTATTCATACAACCCCAGGAAATACTAAATTAAGTGATATCCTCAAACTATATTTCCTGGAGTTACACTGCAAAATTTTCTTGATACGACGTGGACGCCAGAAACTCAACATCTGAAAATTCTCTTCAAATGTAAATAAAAAATTTAATATAAATTAGAATTTATTTAATAACGTAATACAGAAATAGTAAAATAAATGAAATTTTACAAAAAGAAAAAAAAGAATAATGAATGAAAATAAATTCCAGTGTGATTGCAAATGACAAAATTTATTTCAGTCTTCATTAATGTCTTCATTCCGGGAAATAAATAAATTACAGCCGAAATTGTCATCTTTATTTATGCCTCCTTCTTTTAAGAAATTATATTATAGAAAATTAGCTCTTTAAAAATATTTTCTGGACTTCAAAAAACAGAAAAAAACCTCATTCCTCTCTTTTAATAGAAATGATTTTATATATTCTTATTTCACATCAATTTCAGAATTTCCACACTGGAATTTACAAGTAAAAAATATTTTCGAGTTCTGAACAGCAGTGGGAATAATTAAATTTCAACATTTTTCACCATCTTCCAAATGGATTTGAAAATTCAATTTTGGACTTCTTTTTGATATTTTGAAAATTATTGATAAAAAGTCATTCGTGAACTTACGTGCCCATGTCCAAACGGCAGTCTCAAACAGCGTTTTTTGAGAATTTTCGATTAGTATGATTTCATGCAATCGATTATGTAATCGCTAATACATAACCAATCAGAGTCCCACAGCAGGGCGGTCAGACTACGATTAGGGGTGGGGGATTTCGATTTAATAAAAATATGTAAATTTTTTATGTTTAGTATAATTATGATTACATCAATCGCATTCTATACAATCAAACTGAATAAAATAAATTTTGTAATTTATTTCATTAAAATTAATAGATAAATTGACTTAGTTAATAATAAAAGGTTAAAAATGGCATAAATAAATTATTTATTGATAATTTAAACATTTATTATGTATATCTATGTGTTTTTATCTTGTTACATAATTAGAATTGATAATTATTTATTAGGAAAGTAAAGGAAATTTAAACTAAAGTACTTTTTTAATTAATAAATTTTTTAATTAAATCTAAAAAAATGAATTTCAAAAACATTTTAAAAGATTTCATAAATTAAAACATATTAATTTTACAATTAAAATAAAATATGTCAATATAAATTTTTTTAATAAACAAATGAAATTTATTAAAAATTAATTTAAATTAAAAATGGTAATTAAATTTGATAAAAAGACTTTTGTAAATAAAAATAAAGTTAATAAGTTTGAAATGAAATATTTGTAATACAATTTGAAATAAAATAATTTGGTTACAAATTTTAAAATGTAAGACTTGTTTTAAATGTTCTAAATACAAATACGTAAAAAAGTAAGGTTTCAATTTGAAATAAATAATTTAAAATAAAAACTTTAATAAGGTTTGAAGTAAAATATTTTTAATTAAATAATAAATTTAAAAAAAAACTTTAATAAAATTATTTTCCTATGCTGGAAATGGATACTGAAAGCAAAGCCTCTCTCAGATATACATAAAAATCACTAATATAATTTTAGCCCAGTTTAGCATAAAATTTGAAAATGGCCGACTCCGACTCCTTTTTAGGTCAATTTATAATATTTGTTATTAATTTGGTCGGAGTCGAGTTTCACGACACCGACTTAGGCTACGACTCCTTGACTCCGAGTCCGCAGCCCTGCTTGGAACGTCCTCGGAATTATGGTTACAAATTATTTCCGAAATTCAAATTTTATTATAATACATAAAAAGATTTTTAAAACTAATATTTAAAAAAACTTATTTTTTTAAGAAACAATTAGTTTTATAAATCTTAAACCGGTATAAATCAAAATACTTATAATATTAATATTTTATTTTATTTTAATTTTAAAAATTTTATCTTTACTAAATTTTATCAATTGTAAATTACGAAGACATTGTAAATATTTAATCATTTCGTTTAGTTTTATTAATTTTTGAAATCATTACACATTTAAAAAACCTACATTTTAATTTGTATATTATATTTTAAACTATATCAAAAATTTCTTAATTATTAACTGTTTAATTAAATCTTATTAATATTTAAAATTTTTTTCACAAACTTTAAATATTTAAATATATCTAAATATTAATTTGTACATATTTATTTTAACCTTATTTCTATAATTTATTAATTCCTAACACTTACATTATACGTAGTAATTAAAGGGTAACAGTCTGGCAACGATGGATGCCAAAAGCCTGAAAATTAGTGATCCGGCCTTGATTTTTTTATCTTGTGCGTCGGTGCAAGTTCTTACTGGAATATATACAGTCTAATCAAGGTTAACCTATTTACTTTTCAGTCTCAAAGTTTTTAGTTAGTTGATTAGTCATCTTGGAGTGGTTCTCGTCAACGATTACCTAAACCATGAAAACAAACTTACCGTCCCTTATGACGACGGTACTGTTGGTATACTTATCATGCTTTAGACTAAAGCTCTCTTTGTCTTGTTAAGCATCGCAGACCTTATAATGTTATAGACCCTATATACTTAAAGAAATCAATGATGAATTCCGATAAATGGTCAACTTGAAGGCAGAAATTTGACTATAGTTTATATCATGTAGACAATTGTTAAGGATTTTACATTTTTATTTGCTATAACAAGTCATTGTTGAGTCATAAAATTCAAATCTTTCTGGATTTAGCAAACACTCATTATATTTCAGTTGATAATACCAGATAAAAGTAAAGTACCGCCGTTACTTATTGTAGTGAATTAAAAAAAATCAAATCAAAATAATTTTTTTAAATAACAAAAAAAAACGATTAAAAAATAGAATTGTGAACGTAGTGATCGAAATGTAAAAATAAAAAATTCGAGCGAAAAAAAATTAGCAAATTATATCAAAAAATACACTTGTTTAAATAAGCTCAATAATTTACAAAACTCGAACCACAAAATCAAAAAAAACAGTTAAACTCTAATCATGTCCGACTGTGAAACCGAGACAGTCGCCTTTCTGTCCGAAATCGCCCAGTTGATGAGTCTAATTATCAACACGTTCTACTCTAACAAAGAGATTTTCCTTCGGGAATTGATCTCCAATTCCAGCAATGCGCTTGACAAAATCCGTTACAAAAGCTTGACGGATCCATCCGTGCCCGTCACCACCAAAGAACCAATGATCAAAATCATCCCGGACAAAGATGCTGACACTCTCGCTCTCATCGATACAGGAATCGGCATGACGAAAGCCGAGCTCATCTACAATCTTGGAACGATCGCTAGATCTGGAATCACAGCATTTATGGAGGCACCGCTAGCCGGTGCCGACATCTCGAAAATCGGTCAATTCGGTGTCGGTTTCTATCCATCGTATCTGGTCGCCGACAAAGTTCCAGTGATTTCCAAGGGCAACGACGGCGAGCGGCATTTGTGGGAATCGTCCGCGGGCGGTTCGTCCACCGTCAAATCCGACAACAGCGAGTCGATCTGCCGAGGAACGAAAGTCATTTTATGCATGAGAGAAGACCAAATCGAATATCTAGAAGAACGGAAAACCAGATACGATGGGCCGTTTGGGCGTGATGGCTGCCCCTCTGTTCGAAAATCTGCCATCCCAACTCGGTTGGTTGAACGATTCGCCTCTTCGTTTTTTTCCTTTTACATTCAGGAACGTGTTGTCGAGCGAGAGGATAGTTGTCCGTTCTCCGACGGCCATAGAGAGCTGGACTATCTACTCGCATCAATGTGGGAACAGACGGAAGTTCCGCGCTCGAGGTGTGCTTACGCCAACGTCGACTCAACAACGGGGTCATCGCCTCATCTTGCCGCGGTCGCCGCTCGACGCCTCACGTCGGTGTCTGGAGCAACCGCCTCATTGAACTTTTCACTTATAATAATTAAATCAAAGCAAATTGGTTGCAAATATTTGCAAAATTCTGCATCTCTGCAATGGTAATAAACTCCATTTCGAAAGGCATACAACGACCCAACAATCTATCGCCCCACAATGTCAGCACAGGAATCTTTTTAAATTTTTATTTTTCGCTGAATTTTGAATTTAATTGCTCAATTATAATGTGTAATTTCAGTGTTTCTGAGGCAATTTTCTGTCGCTATTTCATTATATCTATGAGGTGGTAATTAAATTAGTTTGCTAATGAAAATTTAAATAGTTTTAAAAAATTGTTTTGAATTAAAATCAAACTGATAATTTAAAAAATTAAATGATAATTAAATATTTTAACCTTGAATTTGAAAATATTCTGTATAAAATATTATTTTGAAATATTAGAATATTATTTGATTTTTTGAAATATTATTTAGTATTATTTATAAAATATTATTTTAGCAAAAAATGAATGGATTAAAACAGAAAATAGATAGAACAGTATTTTAAAAAAAATAATCATTTTATTTGAATTTTATTAAAAATTTGAAAATCAATTAAGGATAAGATTAACTCTACAAATAACCCTACATGAATAGAGACTTAAAAACTTGGATTGGAAATATATTTTTGATACGCATGAACTTTCTATTATGTCGTCAAGTATGAAATTTGTAGAACTAAAGTCAAAGTTTATTGATGATTAACCAATACAAATATTTATGTCACTCATCAAAGTATGCACTCATATTATCGACACACTATTCCCATTTGAGCTGCAGTTTGTTGAGGAAATTTGAATAAAATTTTGGTGTGCAAGAATATATAAATTACTGGAAGGTTATTTTAACTGGAGCTTCGAAATTTAACTTTTACCTATTAAGAATTTGTTCAAATTGAGGAAGAAATGGTAATCAGTAGGGACTTTGTCTGGTGAGTATTGAGGATGATGCAAAAGTTCCACCTCAATTTTTTATAGTTTAGTCGTTGTCTTTATGCATTGCTGTGGAGCAAAATGTGAGTCGATATATTTTGCATCATATCTTACAATTCTACTTCCTAATATTGTATAAATTAGAAAACATTATTTAATCGACAAAGGACATAATATTAATAAAAATGCCTGTCATTTAGATGTGTCAGTTATAAATGTCAATATGAATGAATATTTTGTCACTGAAAAAATAAGTGAAAAGATGGACGAATTTAAATAAAACATTTGAAAAAAATGTCTATTTTGTTGACTTAAGTAATTTTTAAGTTAGAAACTGGATATTACATCAGCAAGAATGTGATCTGTTAGAGGTAGGCTGATATGTTATGAAACAACTTTTCAGTCAATGGCAAATTTGGAATCCAAGACTTCATTTTAAGAGATTTGCTAAAGTTTTGGAAAATAAAAACCTTCAACAAAAATAATAGCAATACGAAACTAGTAGACCAAAAAGCAATTCTTTTTTAAAGCCATGCTTTGAAAGTTCCTCAAAATAGATTAAAAATTTTCAATTTTCAACAATTGAAGTGATTTGAAGTTTATATTCTTGGTAAACAACTAGAACTAGTTGTCCAATCGAGCCAGTTGTGATGACAATATAACATGCGAGAATTTAAGAGAATTTTAATGTGTTTAATGCAATGCAACTGAGGATCACGGTAAAATCTCAAATTATTCGGTCCAAATCAAAATATTTTGACCGAATAATCAGGAGCCAATCAGAATAGCCTGGTCGTTGAAACGCCTTTTCCACACGTTAAATTACCAAAACACAAGAAAACTATAGAAAAGACTCGATACCCTGAGTCAAGAAAATCAATACTGTTTTGAAAATTCCTTAGGACAAAAATATAACCAAACAAGCAACAAGTAATAAGCAATCTAAAAATTGATTTATTACGAAAGGATATCAATTATTCATAAAGTTTTCGAAAAAAAATAAAAAATACAAATTATAATTTATTTGGTTTTCTATTTAATTTATAAATAAAGGACAATCATAAATTTGTGTTTTTGCAAAAAATGACTAATTAATCATTCAGATAGTGAATTTATTAATTGATTCCTACATATTGTCATCGGAATTACATATTTGGTGAGATGTCATATTTATAAAAAGTTATTTAGATTAAATATTAATGAACTTAATAGCTTTATATCAATATATTCCTCGTCATTTTTAATAAATTTAGTATTTTTTTACCGACAGTAAAAAAACTTACTTCTTTTAATCATGTCCAAACTTAAATATTTAATAGTTTAATTAAATGTTTAAACTCGAAAAAAATATATTTTTACATTTTAAAGAATAAACATTTTATAATTTTTTTAACACATTCTCTTTTAATTTAACTGAAAATAATTCTAAATGGAGGTCGATAAATCAAAATCTTTGGCATAACCTCAGCATAGTAATGCTAACCTTAATGAACCCCAAAAGTGTTTCTATAAAAAATTCCTAAATATAGGGAAGATATTTTTAATCATTATTCATTATTGACCCTAGAGCGCGCCGATGTGCCCCTCGGCCTCCAGACCATACATCGGATTATGTTACCTCAACAAAATATTCACTCAAGGAAAGACTCATTTGAAATGATTTTCCTTTCGTAATCTCTTCGAAATAAACAATATAAAAATTTAAGGATTGTAATTACTTTTCCATTTTAATGTGTTTCTTAGAAATCTTTCATCCAAATCGATGTCATTTTCATCCATTAATTTTTAATTAAAATTTCAAAAATGATTTATTTTCCTTTAAATAAAAATAATATTTTGATAGTAAATTTGATAATATAATCCATGGATGGATTTTATAAACAATAAAGGTTTATTTATGAACAACCTCAAAACGTATTTATCTTTGTTAGGATTGAATTCCCTGTTCGAATCTGAAGATAACATACTGATTCCTTCTACTGTTCTTCAACTATCTTTAACTTTCTCATTTTACATTTTTTTATCAAATTGAAACTTTACTTTGTTCATTTTCAAGATGAATCTTCATCGAATTTCGGCTTTATAAAAAAATAATATAATAAAATTGGAACCTAAGTCAGTAAATACATCATTTAGATAAATTAGTGCAAATCTTTTCTTAAAACAAAAGCTGTATTTATTTTGAGTTTAATATTTGAAGGATAAAATAATTTGCTACAAAAAAAATAAGAATGATTCCATTTAGCCCTTACTACATGATTTTTTTATTTTAATAAAAAATATAATATATAGGAATAAAAATAAAGAGATACGTATTTTTTATTTTAAAATAAATGATTTTTTCATGTATAAAATCCAAAAACACATTTCAGTCCATATATGTCACGCTATGCAATTAGGGTAATAAAATTATGAAAAATTATTTTGAATCATGTATGATTCACTATGCGGTAAGAAGTTAATATCTGAGTTTTATTTTTTTAACATTTTCTTCGCCAAGAATACCAATTTAATGAAAATATTCATTAATTTGAGGAATATTTTGAATGTTTGATATTTTGTGTTTGAATGTTGTGCGCTGATTTGGGATTGCGTCTCCCATACCCAGATGGATGATTAATATTTGAAATCTTATTATCTAAAATAATGTAATGTTTAAATTTATTTTTAATTGTAAATAATTTTAAAATATTAAATTAGTTAATTAGTTTTTACAATTTTTAATAAATAATTCAAATTAATATTTTTTAAATAATTAATAATCATTTTAATTATTATCCAATAAGTTTTGAGTAAATATTTTATTAAAATATTTATTTCTCCATTTACTAAAGAAAATAATAAGACTTAATTCATGAATCAATTTAGTTTAGAATGTAATTGTACAAAAGCTTTGACAAAGATTGTCTTAAGCACAATCAAAATTGTTGTGTAAATAAAAATATGAAAAGTCAAATTGGTGTTCTTAATAATTATAAAGCTTTTAAAAAGATTGCTTAACCATAAAATTACGTAATTTATTTTTGGAACCATTCGAAACAGAGCAGACCTTTAGAGTTTATTATATTTTTCGTCTATTAAAAAAATATTTTTTAATAGTATTATTTCCACTGAATGAAGTTATTGCTGATTATAACTTTAGGTATAACTTTATAAACGGTGTTTTTACTAAAAATGCGAATAAATTTTTATATGTACTCAAAAGATGTAGTTAATATTTCATCTTGCTAAGTAATTTATTAAGAAAATTCAAATTTAATATTATCATTTCAAAAATTAAAATAAAATTAATTTTAAATTAAGTAAAAATCCCAAATCATATATAGAATTTTTTTAAATATGAGCAATTTGAAATTATAAGAGTTAAGGCAAATTAATTTAATATATTAAAGCTATATTTCAAAATTAATAAAGTAATTTAAAAAATACCACAAAAAACTAACATATGTTCCATTAAAACATTAGCATAAACATTTAAAAATTAAAAACAAATATTTAAAAAAATGTTTAATTCAATAATTTTTAATTCAATACTCAAAAGCATAAATAAAAGCAAAGTTTTAAATATTTAATTTAAATAATAACTTAACTAATAAAAAACAATTGATATAATTTTAAAATTTAAAAAAAGAAAAAAAGGATGAAATAAATAAATGATATTGGTGAAACAAACAAAAAACAAATGACAAAAATATTTCAAAAAGTATATGAAAATTTTCAAATTTAAGTCTAATACCATTAATATAAATTTTAATATAAAAATAATTAATTAAAAACAATAACAATAATTTTATAAAATTTTAAAAGAAGAAAAAGCATTTTTAGTAGTAGAAGTTTGATTCTGATTTGGTCGTCGATCATTTGTTTTTCGTTGTTGCACGTTTCTCATAATAAATAAAGATAACAAATGTAAAGTAAGCTTTAGAAAATCTCTTATAAGATCAATATATAGTATGAATGTAGCGTTCTAATTCCATGGTGTTTCGTGACGACTGTCAATTGTAAGAAGAACTTACCGAAAGAGAATCACCAAAATACTCAATTTGAGAATGGTGTATTCAAAACCGAAAATCAGTTGCGTAACCGTTACTTGATACGCATAGATGATGAATGTGTGGTCCTCTGTTGATGATAAAGCTATAATGCTAATTATTCTATAACAGGACTCCTTTCAGTGAAGTCGACTCTATCTTCAGTGAGTCAGTAAAAACATTAGAAAAACAATAAAATGGTAAATTGATTTTATTAATAAACATAGCAATGAATTTCGAGCTAAAGTCATCCTGAAACACCGTGAACGCCAGACACGTTTCGGTGATCGCGTACCACATTCTCTCAGATGCTCAACTTCAGCCGATCTGAGTTGTCCAATGAAGATCTTGCGAACAATTTACTAATGATAATTATAAACACAAAAGTCTGAAGATAGAGTGCAGCTATTGAAACGTTGCTCTTCGTTATGCAAATCACTGAGGGATAGAACTGCTTTTTCTGGCAAAAGGCGCTCGTGATCTTCGTGGCCGACAACAAAGTGCTCCCTATTGTTAACAGATATAATCTCATTCCAACATACACAAAATTCTTAGTTTGATCAATCAACGAATTCAAACTGTTCTTGAAAAACAATAGTAGAATCAAAACAACACGAAAATTTTATTTAATTATCGCATTATCAATTCAAAACAAATTCAAGTTTTATCAAAACTGTTGATTTAAATAAACAAACGCAACTTTTTATTATTAATTTTCAATTTTTTAACAGATAATTAATTTATATATATATATATATATATATATATAT
>MQRK01197295.1:14086-24683 GCA_001938485.1 Girardia tigrina | reverse complement strand
TTCAATTGATATGGTACCCATCGGCCGATCTTATGAATCTTTCCCATCTGCCTGAGGCGATTGCTAACAGCTTGTTGAGTAACACTTAATTGCTCTGCCAGTTGGTTTTGTGTTTGCGTTGCATTGTGCACAATCCGTTTTCTGAAATCCGCATTTCATACTTGTACACCTTAAAAATAACTTAGTGAAAGACTGTTTTAAAAAAATCATCATTGTACATATTTTGATGTTTCATACGTCATCATCAGTAATTATAGTTTGTTATAAATAATTATTAAAAAATTCAGTAAAATGCTAGAATTTAAATTTAAATTATAATTAAAGATTTTAAGAATTGAGACGACCTTATTTTGTCAATTTTGAATTTAATTAATGGGTCGTTAAAGTATTCTCAAGAACCTTAATCGATCGACTGAATTGAAAATGTTTACTAATCCGGGTTTTGAGATGACGATTCCTCTCTTCGATTTGTGAGTTTACGCACTCATGAAAATTAAATTTATAAATCAGAGAACAAGCTGTTAACTTTGGATTTGATTGAAACCACTGTCTCACTACATATATTGCTGCAAATGATTTTCTTAAAGACTCACTTTTGAGGCTATATATATAAATTTATTAAAAGAGAAGAATGCGAGATGAGATGGATCTAAACATCTAAGTTCATTTTTACGTACCTCTATACACAATATGCTTGTCTTAGTCTGATGAATTCAAACATCATAAAATTTCCATTCTGAAAGCACATCTTGTATATTTAGTCTCTCAAAAATGGCTAAAATAACAATTACTCGGCTTTGGAAAACTTATACGCGTAACTTGAGTAAAAATGATTTCATGATTCTGTACAAGTATTTTAAAAATTAATGGAAAGTGTATAATATAGAGACATTGTTAATAAGATTTCGTGATCAAAATTCTATGTTCAAGCGGCACTTTCAACTACATTGTCTAGTTGTTGATTTATGTTACATAAGTAATAACGGCGAAACCATCTAAATATTTCATAATGGTGTTTATTGATAAAATTTTAATTGAATATTCGAGAACTTTTAAAATAAGTTCAAGTACAATAAATTTTGTAACATAAATAAACTATATATTGGAATTCTTTAATAGTAAAAGCGTAACAAATTAATACATCCTTCTAATACAGGTATAGTAAGAATAATATAAATCAAGATCAAAAGATATTTAGTGATGCTGATATTGTTGATATGATGATATTTTAAAGGTTGCTCATACTTATTAATTCTAGATATTTTAAATGTCCTTCTAATGGTGTAGATAATTTATACTTCTAGCCAGGTTTTGCCATACCTCTCGTAACTTTAATTTGTATACCGAACATGCTCATTTGTTACTAATTCAGACCTATTTTTATAGATAGGAATAGCTGTATCAACTGAACAATACGGTAGTCTTATAGATTAAGAGGAGTCTTATTTCATCATCATTACAGGGTACACAAAGGGTGAATTTGTAGTGTAATTTACGAAGCTGCATCATTTAATAGAAAAGAAAATATTTTGTTCATCGTGTCATGAAAAATATAATACGGTTGCTCAACGTGCTACTCCTAATTTATTATATGAGACACTCTTTTGAACGAAAGAAGTAAATCCAATATTGACAATAACCTAATAGAATCTTAATTATTTATGTAAAAAGTTATTTTCATAGATTCTATTCATGTCTGATCAATAATGATTCACAATACAGATAATCACAACGGAGTCTTGGATTGTTGACCAATTTAATGCCTTAGTTAACATCCTTTTGATCAGGAAAATTCATGGATCAGTCGTAATGTATTACTAAAAATTATATGTCTTTAAATTACCTTAATAAATTATTTGTTTAAACAACTCGTAGGTTATAACAAATATAATTTATATTAATAATAAATTATTATTTATAAATATAAATATTATTAACAGGGCCTAACTTCATTAATTATTTTTATTAATTATTAATTATTATTTTTTGAATTATGAATATTATTTTCGTTATTCTGGTAATATTTGATATTAAATCTGACTCTAAGAACAAAAGATTGATCTTATTCAATCAAATATGTTACGTCAAGCATAAATTTTCATAACTATTCCAAACCGATTTTTTAATTACCAATCTTTTACTTTGTTAGATCAAATGAATGACATTCTTCGCAGGAATGGAAATCGTTTACATTGTGACAATCAATAGATGAGGCCCTGAAGAACACATCCTTTTCCAAATCTCTTCATATATATTTCAAACTGTTAGTTACATCAATATTCAAATTCATCAAAATAAAAATATCAATTACAAGAAACCGAAAAAAAAGATTAATAAAAACAAAAAAAAATCGAACAAATTTTACTAATCATTTCCTGAATTTTAATATTTTAAATAATTCATTTTTTTTAATTTTTAAAGTATTTTCAACTTATTTAAATCTTATTAAAATTATTATTATTAAATCTGTAACTCTTAAAACTAGATTTTGATTATTGATTATTAATTCTAAATTTTTAAAAATATTTATATTATTTATTATTTATTGATTCTAAAATTTACCATATTACTTTTTAGAATTTACAAAAATACTTATTTATATATTTTTTTAAATTTTAATTTTCTTAATTATTCATCATCAAATTTTACAACAAATGTACGTTAACTACTTAAGAATTTTAATTATTTAATTAATTCTCCTATTTAAAAAATTTGGTGGACGAGAATCTATAAATTACTAGAGGGTCATTTTTTGGCATTCAAATTAAGGAAGAAATGGTAGTCAGGTGGATATGGATGATGATGTAGAAGTTCCAACTAAGATTCATGTAGTTTTATACGATCGTAAGTGAATATTGGTTTTGCATTGTCATGCAGCACGATGGAAGTCTGGCTGTTTACCAAACGCAGCATTTTTTTCTGAGTTTCCGCATCATTTCTACTAATTGGTTGCAGTAGACATATTCTGAAATCGACACACCAGATTTTTTGGAATTATAATGAAATAAACCTGCGGCTGACTACCAAACACTCATTATCAGCTTATTTTGATTCATGTTGTGCGTTGGACTACGTTTTGGTATTTCATTCGTGTCATCTCAACTTGCTGAACGTTTCAAATTATAATATTGGATCCATTTTTCACCGCAAGGGACGATTAATTTCAAAAACTGATCAGAATTATACCAAGAAAGCATTATTAAACATGCATCCAAACGTTTTTGTTTCTGCTTTTCATTTGACTCATGTGGAATCTACTTATCGAACTTTTTTACTTTACCAACTTTCAGCCCAGTGATTTAATTTTGTTAGCTTTGTAACAACAAACGTTAGAGATAAATTATGAGGACTTTGTGATGGATCCGACTCCACGGTTACCTTCATTTCGTCATTGTCTGCCTACGTTCCTGGGCGACCCCAAGATTCATTCTTGAGGTTAAAGTTGTCTTTCACAAATTTCCGAAACTAATTTGAGACTGTATAGTAGCAACAGTAGCAATGCATCTAAATACCCAATTCTTCTTAATATGAGGTTTGACGTAGGAACTCTTACTTCCTAATAGTTCGAATTACTGTCTTTTCTAATTTGTAAAATACTGATTATTAAAAAAAGTTATCGATAATTTTAATTAATGTTTGTTGAAGAGTTCAATAGCCAAGATATGCAACATTCAAACAAAAAACTGAGCAACAAAATGTTAAGCCAGTGTCAAATTGTAACCATTTGAATTTATTGTAATAAGGCGTACAAATTTCATACTTGACAACCTATTATAATTATATGATATACAGGGGTTGTCATAAGTCGCTTTACCCAGTTTTAATAATAATAAACACAAAATTCTAAATGATTTATAAACAAAATCCAGATAAAATTGTTTGTTTTAATAATTATTTATTTAAAAAATTTTTAAATTATTTCATTTTGTTCATTGTTGTTTGTAAAATTGGCATGGCACCACAAAAGTTTCACGAGATCGGCTCTGTAACCGACAAGAAAAGAAGTGGGCGCCCTAACAATATGAATACCGATGAAAATAAAGAAAATGTTAGAACTTTCTATCAGAATGCGCCATCAACATCTGCAGTTCGTGCAAGTTTACAGTTGCATATACCACGCACAAGTTTACGTAGAATATTGAAGGACATGGAGTTGAAAGTTAGGCGACCTCGTTTGCTCCATCAAATGAATGATGACGATTATGACAGGCGCATAGAATTTTGCGAATGATTACAGCAACAACTCCATGAGAACATTGACATCAGGGACAGAATAATTTGGCCTGACGAAGCTTCATTTAAGTTGAATGGTCACGTTAATTTGCATAATGCCGTGTACTACTCCACTGAGAATCCTCATCTGGTATGGGAGACCAACAATCTTTCTCCAGGAATTTGTGTGTGGGGATGAATACGTTCAACTGGTGTGCTGGGTCCATACTTCTTTGATGGAACGGTCCATTCTCAGCTATATCTCGACATGCTGCGTGATTTTGCCGTACCTCAGCTTGACACAGATAAAGACGTTTGGATGCAAGACGGTGCTCCCCCTCATTATGGTAGAAATGTACGCGACTTTTTGGATAACACTTTTGAGATGTGGATCGGCAGGAGAAGAACCACTGAATGGCCTCCACGATCACCTGACCTGACACCTTGTGATTATTCAAGGTGGGGTATCCTGAAGGAACGCGTTTACTCACAAAATGTTCTAACCGTATCCGAGTTGAAGGAAAAAATTACTACAGAATTTGCAGCCTTGAACAACGATAAAGACTTGTACCGACGAATCTCTCACACTGTTCAGAGAAGAATCTAGTTGTGTATTAAATCTGAAGGACAACACTTTGAAGATAAGATTTAATTGTTTTTAAGTTTTTGTTTTGAAATTATTATTGTACGCTGATTAAATAAAAGTTGTATCATTTAGAATTTTGTGTTTATTATTATTAAAACTGGGTAAAGCGACTTATGGTCACCCCTGTATATAATTTCCAGGTCGAGAACAGGGTCAACTTTTGACTCCTATTAAATTCATATTTTATGTTTGCAGACAGAATTTCATCACCAGAAGGCATTTTACAGTTTTTGACGTCTACCGATTCATTTTATTCCACTTAAAAATAGATGAAAATTAGAATTATAAAACTTTATTGAATATTCCCATTTTGCTTATTATGAGGGTTAATTTAAATTTGCAACTCGCCAGAATAATTTTTTATTTTTTTCATTTAAAAGGTAAAATATTTTAATGTTAATATGATTATTAAATATTTTAAAATTAAAAATGATATAATAAAAGAAAATCATAAAAAATTAAATATCTATTTAAAAATAAAAAATATCTTTTTAATGTATTTATTAAATATCTTCAAATTAAAAATGATAAGAAAACCATTAAATATTAATTATTTATTTATAAATAAAAATATTTTTACAGTCATAACAATTTATATATTTTAATAGAAGTTATAAAACAATTTTATATAAATTTTAAAATATATTTTTAGTTATAATATGAAAATTATTTAATAATTTTGTAAGATTTTAAATAAATTTTTAGTTATAATGTAAAAATTATTTAATAAATTTGCAAGATTTTAAAAATTGAATCGAAAAAATTTAATAGATTAATTTGTGGTGAGATAATTAAATTACCAGAAAAATTTGTTTAAATATGTGAATTGTTGTTATATTAATAAATTTTGGTGTTAAAAAATGAATTCTGATATTGATGTTACAACCACTTCTCATACTTATAATTTACAATATAGAATGATTATATATTTTTATTCCACTCTTTAGAACATAAATATTTTAAAAATAATTTCAGAAAAATAAATAAAAATAAAATCATTCTAAAATAATTCTCTCCGAAACCGGACGGTATTAAATTACTCTTTCAAACGGGCTGTAATTTTAATCTATTTTTATGAATTTGGGAATTATTTTTTTAAACCTCCAAAAAAATTTTTTTTAATCTTAAATTATAATGTATTTTTCATAAAAAATCAAATTGAAAATATTTTCAATAAAAATGCTTTTTTTATTTTACGAAAAGAACAGAAAATTGTTGAAAAAAATATTTTTATTATTTTTATAAAATAAATAAATATTTATTAAATTTTCAAAAGGACAAAACAATAAAATTAAAATCAGCGCTCAGAAAAATAATTGGGAAAGTTATTAGAAAAATTGTACTAAGAAATCAATAAAAAAATTAGAAGTTTTTGTTAAGAGGAATGGCAGCGTAAACATACAGAAATATTGAAATACTTTATGAACTATGATTTGCAAGAAACAGAGATTGGAAATGTTTTCGTCCCATATCAATAACAATAATTTTATAATTGTATTGATAATCATCAAACAATCTTGACAACGGCGTTGGATGAACCTGTTTAATGTTGTTCTTTTTAGTGCAAACTGTGAAGAATATTTTAAATTGTGTATGGATGTAGTGTGCTGAAATTGAATTGTCAATTTCCACCTAAAGTAAAAATCGGTGCTTTATTGGCGATAACTGATCATTCGAACAGCATTTAAATTTTTAAAATAAATGAAAATTTTATAACCATATAAAATTCAAATTTAAAAAGTAATAATATAGTGTAATGTCTAATATAAATAATATTTTTTAAAAATTTAAATAAACATGTTTTATGTTTTAATTAAAAACATTTTAGGCGTTTGAGAAATTTTTAAATTTGTAAATTTCTTTTTAATTTTATGAAATATTTATAGTTAAAACAATAATTTGTTCGAATTATCATTCTTAAAAATTCAGAAGCAACACTAATTAGAATGATGACAAATGATGAAAGAATTTCCGACAGTTGTGATGACTCGTACGTGATATTAATAAATGTTTGCATAGTGATTGTGTCGGTACTCTTAACACAAACAATACTTTAAAATTCTTTATAACCGCGTCTTTTCTAATATCATTATTCACAGTCTTGCTTTGCCTTAGCTTTGAGACCAAAGGTTAAATTATCTGTCCAAATAAATAAGCTACCAAAGTTGTTGTACTAAAAAAAATATTACAACAATACCGAAGGTTTCCTTAAATGATTTCAAATAAAAGAATGCAAAAGTATTCTTGGTTTCATATTATTACGGAGGATTTTTTGGTGTCCTCCTACCTAATATTTGTGGATCCCTGAAAGGGATTGCCGACCCACTGATACGACATTAGAATTAACATTTTCAGACCCAAGTTTATGGTCCATGTGCGAACATTTGTATTTATAGGGTTTTTTGGCCACTTGAGTGCTATTCGATAAGCCACTCGAATCGGTCTTAATTTCCACTTGACTGTTGAAAATTACAACGAACGTACCACCAATATCATTGTGATCACATCTTGTTGTTAACATGATAATTTCGTTGACTGTCTCGAAGTAGTAAATCAAAACTCGTCAAACAATGTGAAATCAAAATTTATTTGTCATAATTAAAATTCCACAAAAATTCTTGAATTAAAACGATTTAGTTGAACAAATCTAGTTTTTATGAAAAAAGATGGTTGTTGACCAAACAGCAACGCAATACATTTTAAATGACTTTTCTTCGAAGTTTTAAGTCTAAATTATAAACTTATCAAGTAATAAAAAATGCGAATGAAATATTTTAAAACTAGAAATTCAAAGATATCATTTGTAATGAAACAAGCAGCACTGATTGATAATGAAAAATATCATTTTAGACATGTTTTTCACGTTTTCCTACACTCTCTTTCACAGTCAAATTAGCAGAACAATCCGAGCATGTAATACCTTAAAATGAGATTTTCGAGAGTTAAATTTCAAAAAAAAATATAATAACAATTTGATTGCTTTCTTTATTTCTTTTTTTTGTAAATAAAAAAGAAGAAATTGTTTAATTTACAGTTAAAAATAAATTTGAAATTTTTTTTGAGATTTTTAAAACTGACGGATGTTTGAAATTTGAAATTAAGATTTTGGTAATTGTTTTTTCAAGGATATGGAAGTAGCGTTTATGCCACTTTCATTATTATCAGATTCAATACTCATAATTCAATATTCAATACCAAATATTTTATTAATGACAATAATTCACATACTTAAACAAATTCCTTGTTAATTCAATTATTTCGCCAAAAATTAATCTATTAAATTTTCTTCTGATTGAATTTTGTTAAAATTTAATAAATTTTAAAACTTTAAATTAATAAAACATTTTTTACATTAAAACTAAAACTTTTAGCAAAATTTTATCTTAAAACTAATTATTTTACTTTTAAAATATTCAGTAACAATATTAAAATAAATTTAATTTCTTTAAATCAAATGGTCATTAAACAAAAATAACACCATTTTAATTTTAAATTTTTATTGGAAAACATGTTTCACCACTTTTGTGGCATCTTCAGTTCTGTATTTAATTAGAAAGTTATTGTTTATATAGAAAGATGACCATTACGTCACAGTATGTTACGTCAAAATACTCTAATATGATTGGACGAATCACTTTCCACATTTAGACTAGGTTTACAAAACTTTATCAAGAGTGCTTCAGTAATTGTCCTTTCATAATTGTGATCAAAGTTACTAATCAAAACCCGAAAATCATTATCAAATACCCTCTGAGTTCCATGACATTTCACTATGTGGTCCAAAATTGAACTTTTTCTACTTGATTGGGTATGTTTTGCAATTCTAGTACGGAGATGACGATTTGTCTCTCCAATGTACAAGGATTCACACTTGTGACATTTATATTGGTAAACTAAATTTGCTTTCATACCCAATTGTGTTTTAGATTTATTTGAGAAGTAATTAGAAATTTTATTAGTTAGAAACAAAACTTTAATTGTAACACTTGCTGGGGTCTGTTTTTCTAAAATTCGTTTAAAATCCCTAGCACCTTCGGAATATGGAATTTTTAAATATAAAATTTTATTTATTATTTATTTTATTATCAAAAAAAATTTATTTAAAAATTAAAGTTTAATTTATAGTTTGGAATGACTTATTTGCGGAAGCCGTGCTTAGTTTCAAGAATTTTCTTGTTGATATTCCTTAAACTGATTCATGGGTTTAGATTAATTATTTCTTCAACTTCATTTAATCTTTCTTCGGCTTCCAAATTCTGTAACCACCACAATTTCCTTGATCATTTGTGTATGCGCCTATTTAATTACATCAACTTTTAAATGATATGTCGAGGTTTTCATTCCTTCGCTCCATTCCAACAATTGTTTTTTTGTTTTGCCATCTTTTACAATATTTTGAAAATGTTTTAGTCGACACCTATGTGTTTTACGTGCAAAATTGTTGACATGCCAGGGTTCACAACCAGCTAAAATGTATGGTCTAACTAAAAATACATAAAGCTGGTCATCCACTCCGCCCTGTTTTATCAATGATTGACACGGTTCAGTACAGAGTCGCGAAGGTTCTTGATTCACTATTGATTCCTTTAATTTCAAATGATTTTGAGATTAGAGATAGCTTTGATTTCAAAGATTTCATTTTGAATCAGGTGCCGAAATGTGATTCTGAGTGTATGGTCTCATTTGATGTCTCCAGTTTATTCACAAACGTACCTATCGATGAAACCATTGATTTGTGTGAAAAGATGTGGGATGAAAACTCTAGCTCTGTGAATAAAATATTTGAACAAGCAGGCACTGAAAGAAATTCTAAAATTTTGTGCCAAAAATGTACCTTTTTTAAATGATGAATGGTACATTCAGGAAGACGGTGTCGCAATGGGTTACCCATTAGCACCAACTTTGGCATCAATATTTATGAAGTCGCTTGAGGATAAAATGAATGCATACCCTGGTGAAAAACCTGTGTTGTACAAGAGATATGTGGATGATGTCTTTTTGGTTTTCAGAAATCAATCCCTCATAGAACCATTCCTAACATTCATGAATGGTCTTCATTCGAATATTAAATTTACCACAGAATTGGAAGTAGATAATAAACTTCCTTTTCTGGACATTCTTGTCACTAGGATGAATGGACGCTATAAAACTGAATTATTCAGAAAGGCAACAGATACAGGTCTTTACACAACACCACAGAGTTTTTGTGAGGAAAAATACAGAGAGGATATGATCAAAGGGCTTGTTCACAGAGTTTGGAATTTGTCGTCCAGTTTTGAAATTACAAATCAGGGTTTAAATATTCTTAGAAGGCGCTTGAGGGACAATATGTATACAAACAAGCAAATAGAACACAACATTAGAGTAACATTAGACAAATTATGTACAGATGCACGAGTTAAAAAACAATTAAAATAAGAAAATACTGAAGAATACAAACAAATCATTAAAATTCCATATTCTGAAGGATTTAGAGCGTTTAAGAAGAGTATTTGTAGAACTAAAAGTGAATAAAGTAGTCTCTGTCACATCCAAAGTTCAAAGTTTCCTTTCAAACAAATCGAAAACAGTTTGTGATTTGAAAGCTAATCTGGTATATAAATTTAAACTCAAATTTAAACTCTCAAAACCCGGATTAGCGAGCACTCGCAAATGAGTCGATCGAGTAAGGTTCTTGATCATTGGTTATGTTGTAAGGATAGAACCTCATCCATTTCAAAAGATGAGTTTTCTGTTCTA
>MQRK01197286.1:0-12569 GCA_001938485.1 Girardia tigrina | reverse complement strand
TATATATATATATATATATATATATATATATATATATTTATTTATTATATACATATATATACATACAAATATAACAATGACGAGAAAAAGAAAAGGCGGAATAAAGTAATGTAAAGAATATTTAAACTTATAAAAAACTAAGTTTATTGAAAAAAAACAAAATAAACTTGAGTTCATTTTAGACTAAATTTGTTCGAAACAAAAAAGTTTCTACGTAATTGTGACGAAATAATAATTAATTAATAAATGAATTTTTAATAATTGTTCTTCTTTCGTCATAGAAACAGAAATTACTGTTTCATATGGGTAATTTATAAATCTAGACAGTGTATACATCTTAATTTAATGTAGCTCAAAATACTTTAAATTTGTATTTAATTATTACAAATTAAATACAGGTTTTGTGGGAGTTCAACATTCATCTTTCTGAGCACAAACATATAAAAACGACTTATTCTAACTAAATTTAATTTATTAATAAAACGTTTTTAAATTAAATACATATAAAGAAGACATTTTGAATTTGTCTTATAAACAGAAATTAATAAATAACTTTATTGAAAGAATCAAAAGCACTAAAGTAAAATGTGATGTATTGTTTCCTAATTACACATTTTAATTTAAATAATGTTATTAAATATAAGTGTTACAATTGAATTTTCTATTAAAATAAAATTTTGTTCATTAATGGTAGTAAAAAAAATACATTTATTAAAAAATGAAAGTAAAAAATTCTAACCTGAATTACCAAAGCGTGGTAAGCGAGAATGAGTCCCAATAGTATCATGGTAGAAATGGTGATTAAGGATTTGAGAAGAATAGAGTAAATAGAGTTCTTAAGAAAAATTATAATATAATGTTATCATTGTCGAAATCAAAAACAAAATTTTAAATAAATGGAAATATAAATTAATCAATTTAATGTGTACATATTTTCTAAGTCAAAGAAAGTTATTTTTAAGGGACTTCACATGATAATTTATCAATTTTTGTTTTGTCATTTTTGTCAACTGCAATCATTTAATAGAATAAATAATGTAATTTTCTATTTCATAAACATTTTTCAAATGTTTTTAATTCATTTAGAAAGTAGGTATGATGATAGAAACGACACCCGACAGGGAATATTAAAAGACTGCAACATGTATACGACAAAAATATTATTTACAGGAATTTTATTTTTCAATTTAATCAATAAAGCACAGATAAATTTATACATTTTACTAGGTTGTTATCCTTATGGAACAAAGTATACATATCCAAGACATCGGGCCAGGTCCTTGATTTAATCATAGTCTTCTGTTATTTTACTAAACATTTATTTTTTTTAATTATCCAATTTAAATTTAAAAACGAATTTTGTAAAATTCCTATTTTATAAAAAGATTATAAATTTTATTAATATTTCGAAATATTTTGACCTCTTGACCTTATTGTTTGGAAGTATATCTAATTTTAATGTGGCTACTAATTTTTTTATTTCTAATAATTGACAAAATATCCTTTATCACTGGAAGTAAAATTTCTTTACTGATAATGTAGGATTTCCTGCTTTTAACATTACGCAAACAATGAGAGAGGAAGCCTTCATAAAAGATTAGTAAACAATAATAAAGTGCTCCATAATTGATTTTGCTTTGTGACAGTTTTCAAATTATTCTAACAAGATCTTTAGGCGTGTTGGCTTGTTTAGAAAATAAGTGTTAATAAAACTATTTTTGGTTTTTTAGTAAACAACTCGTTGAAATTATTTTTTGGAAGTCTTTTTATTGAGCGTTTTAAAGTCTTCTACGTGCGTGTGTGTAAAAGTGCATGTAAATAATATTGTTAACCAGCATCCTATAAGAAAACAGCTTTAGTAGCATGTACAAATCTACAAAAAATTTGGAAGAACAAAATGTCTACCAAATACTGACTTGTTTTGTATTTTCTGAAAGAATAATTAAAATAAAAAACTCAAAAGCAACTTATGAAAACCAAAACTATTTATGACATGTGTTGAGATATATAAGTTATTTCACTGTGACCTATCCTGAAATTTATCAAAAGTTATTAAAATACTGAGGTATTTTTATTGTATTAAAAAAATCATATAAATCAAGCTTCACTGTATTTTCTGTTACAGTTATTGTCATTATATCGACATTGAATGTTATGTTCATAAGTTAATTGACATAGATGACACGATTTTATCTTCTGAACTGAAATTATATTTTTCGGTACCTCTTGACAATGATAAATTTTAGAAATATACGATTATTTCTTTAAGAATGTTTACTAATATTTCAAAGACCTAACCAATATTTTTATAAATAGATTTTTATTGCACATTTGAAAAACTTTTCATTTTAAAAGTATTTAATAATTAAATTTAAAATTTTTAAATGTTTTTTAAATAAAATTATGAAAGTTAAAGTATTACTTTACCGTTTTAAATAACAATAACTCATTTAAAATTATATGCTGCTAATCATAATTCAAACAAATAAATAACTACCATCAGTTTCAATAATTCATCATGTCATGATAAAGATTAAATTAATGATTTAATAATAATAATAATAATAATAATATATATATATATATAAGCTTAAATTCGCTGTTTTTTAGAAAGCCAAAAAATATTTATTCAAAGTATTTGCCCCGTAACCCATACATTTTTCGAGTCTTTGTTTATAACACCAAAGCACGGAGTGATTCGATTAGTAGTTGGTGGTAGTGGTGAGCATTGGCAGTTTCAACAGGTTGTTACAGCTCATAGTAGATGAAACCCTGCTGTTTCAACCAAATACACCGTATCGTCTTGCGTCCAAAGTGATTTGGTTTTGGAGTCAATGTTGATTGTTGGGCTGGATTCGCCTGGATTCTGGAAGAAAATAAGGCAGTTCTTGTTTGAATTTCAATCGAAACAATTTTTACATCTGATTCAATTTTATTTTTAAATCGAACTTTTTTAATAAATATATTTTTAATTCCATATTATTACAATAACCATAAAATAATAATAATTTAAAAATGACCTATTTTCCGAGTCTCCTTCTTTGCTTATTTTTCTCCTATTTTCTTTACTTGCCAATCCAAAAAAGCAATTTACATAAAAACAAATTAACAATCATTAAAAAGCAAAAAATATACGAAAGAGTGAGGTTATATAAATAAAGAATATAATAATATAATGTTGATAAATTTTAGAGATTTTAAATTCTTAGAGCATTATAATATATTTTTAAATGTTAAAATCACTTAAAAATAAACATGGTAGCAAGAATTTATATGTTGCGGATTGAAAATTGAATAGTAATTGTTAGGATCTTAAGAAATAGGGAGAATAATTCGGAAAAGATAGTTAGTTTGAAATATAAAATTATCATCAGAAATAAAGGTCATTCGGAATAATTTATGAAAGAGAATTCAGCATACCAAAAAAATAATCGAGAAGAATTTTGAGAAAATCAAATTCACAAAATCGAAATTAAATTAAATATTAAAACTATAAAAGAATCGTTCTTGTTTAAAGTAGATGAAATTTAAATAAAAGCATTTCTCAAAACAAAATTCAATATTTTTTTAATAAATATTCCGAGAGAAATACGGAAATTTGAAAATTGATATTATTCTAAGATTCGACATTTTGTATTAAATAAAATTTGAATAAGTATATGATAAGCTTTTGTTTACAACCGAGTGATGTACCAACCACATCTTACACTAATAATTTAATATCTTCAAATAAAATTATAAAATCATCATGTTTGAATTATTTTTAAAATAACAATACCTTTTTGTATATTCCAGCCCATAACAATTCTGCGTCGATGACCATTACCAATATTCCGAAAATAGCAAATGATAAAGAAAAGTCAGATATTCTCATTCTCTTTTCATATAGTTCTTTTCTTCTCCCAAGTCTATAACCAACACTCTTCATAGATCTGGATGCTATTTGTCGACTTCCTCTAGTATAACTACTAAATAAATAATGCTATATTTTCATATAAGCTAAAATAATATTCATATCTAATAAATAAATGAACAATTATAACATTTTTGCATGAGTCTGAACGAATATATAGTAATACAACAAGAACTTTATTTTGCATTTACTAGACTTATATCTGACAAGGGACACGTCCAAAGATAAATCAAAGAATTCTGATGAAACTATATGCACTTTTTAGATTTTGGTACGCTGATTCCGAATATACAGTCAGTTTTTTGAGCAAGTTAACCGTGCCCAAAAGTTTGAAATTTTTAATGTTTAAAAGCAATTTTCTCATGAAAGAATTAAAATTTTAAATTCTGATTTCAGATTTGATTTCTTGGGCAAGAGCCTCAGGATGAATAGTGCAGCGGCTCTTAGCGTCAATTTTCTGAAACAAATAACCTACCTAGAGAGTATAGGAGCAAACTGCAGATAACAAAGTACCACTCAATTTCAGAAAGACAACGGAGGTAGAGAAACCACAGATAAAATAGAGGAGACACTGACCTGCACTTGGCTGCTTCGTCCAGACAGAGATACAAGAGAGAGGGGCAATTCTAAAGGAAGACAGTAACTTCATCATTTTCTAGGAAACAAATGGTAATGGAAGTTTGATAAGACTCATTAGAAAGACGGATCGTTATAAAAACTGAAGGAAAGTGACAGTTAAAATTAACAGGGATTCATAAATTCTTTTTCAACACATTAATAATATAAATGAACCTATTCTACTAGAATTAGAAAATTGACTGAATATAGCGATGGTTAATCCAACCAAAGAACTCCACTTTGGATACTTGAATAATCGTAAATTGGTGGGTAATCCTAGGAACTTCTGTGAAAAAGATGTCAGGGAATGTCAACAAGTAGTATGAGGGATTATTATATTAAACCAGTTACTCATCAAAGATAAAATATAAAAGTAATTGGTGTTTGAAAGCACATGGGTGCTTAAAAATTCATTGTGTTGCATTATTACCAAGACATCACAGTCAATCTTAATGAATCAGGGAAGAGATATAGATGTAACGGAAATAGAAGACCATCTTTAGGTGGATGAAAGTTTGGAACTTTTAAGAAGGGGAATGAACAGGGTATTTAAGAATTTGAATTTCAATGACAACATCTTGAAAAACTTAGTCTTCAGTAAAGTGCAGGAGGGCAGATTTAAATCTACACAGATTAACGTACTCCTCATCAGTAGTTTTATGGGGTATTAACACGTCATTCAGAAGAACTCCGTTGGATTCTCTGAATGAAGAGTTCATAAAATCACAATTAGATCAGTAGAACTCCATGTCCATTTATTTTTTGGCATTTGAGAATTGAAATACATTTGACATTTTATTAGCAAACAATTAAATTTAAAATGACATTGTAGAAAAAGTTAATTTTAATTGACTTAGTAAGTAAAAAAAAGGAACTAATGCTTAAAACGATGTACATCTTTAGCTCTTATGACTTCTTCAATCTTTTTTATGAATGCTGCGAACTAGATATTAACTTTTAACTTAAGTTTTTTTAACTTTTCATATATATTGATTATATGTTATCATAATTAAATTTTAAAATTTTTATTTTAGGATTTTAATTTAAAATTTTTAATTAATTACACTTATTTTAACTAACTTTACTAAGTTAAAAATGTGAGAAAAACATTTAAAATGTTTTACGTAAACAAACTCTCCAAATAAACAAAACAACGCAATTTTAAAAGAAAACAAAAACAGAATTAAGACCTTAATCAGTCATTTGGATCGGAAGGGCACAACAAACACAAATCAACACAAAAAACCAAACATTCAAACATTCCTCGCAGCTCCCGTCACATATTTACTGATAAACAATGTCCGAAAGCAGAATTAAAGATAAAGGGGAGTTATAACAAAACATATTCTTAACATTTAATGAAATATAATCACTGTAAATTATCTTTAAATATTTTTAAATGACATTTTTGATTATGCATATTTCGATTGACGAAAATTCTAGAATATGTTCAAGTGAATTCTTACGTTGACTTTTGATTGGAACTGGTTAAGTAGTTTTGGGAAGTTTTTTCTTTATTTGTATATTCTTTTGGATTATCATTATTTTCGACACTGGTCTGCAGGAAATTACAACTTCGAGATTTGTCAAAACTGTGTGAACTGTTAAATGGATTTTTATTGAATATATTGATCAAAGATGCCACAGATGATTTTTGGTCCTTTGAATTTGAAAGTGGCTGGTGCAGTTGTTTAAATCCTAAAGTAAATTAAATTAATTTCGTTATATGTCGTTAAAATATTTACTAATTAATTAATCAACACATGGAAATATTAATTTTAATTGACTTATATATGCAGTAATTATGCAGTAATTATATATGCAGTAATGTTAAAACATTATTAGTATTGATTAATCATAACATTTGAAAATAAACATTGCTAATTTTTATTTAACCGCTTAAAATCAATAAATGTTTCTGAAAATGAAAACATTTTGAAATTAAAGAAAAAAGGGATAATAGTATTAATTTTACAAATAAAAAATTTTCAGTTTTTGGAAATATTTATTTACAAGGCCACTCAATTAAAGTAAATTAAATTAATTATTAGGAAAGAAAAACATAATTATTATTATTTAAAATCTTTTTAAACCACACAGCTTATATAACTGTTCTATAGCTGGGAAGGGATATGGTCAAAATAACGACTTTTTTGCTAAAAATACCATATAAGAAGAATTTCAAGAAACACAAATTTATTTTATTATTCCAATAAATGGGATAAATGATGATTTTGACGAACTTCTTGCAGATTATCCACAACAACTGGTACCTTTAATAAATTATTTTGAAGATAATTATCTGGGTAAAAGAAATCGAAATGAGGTGCGAAGAATTTCACTATTCCGGATAGAAATGTGGAATATACGAATAAGACAATTTATTGAGACATTTAAATGAGAAGAATCTCTTCAATAAGTAAATTACATCCAAATTTTTCAAGGCAGAAATTTAGTTCAAAAAATGAAAACATATGCAGCTATGAATAAAAGAATTATATTAGTGCTACGAAATCAAAATCAATACAATCTACAAGAGTTCTTACAAGCCATTGTCTATTACTTGGAAATAAATGCTTCTTAATTGTTTAGCTATCTTATTTAAAATTGCATTTTTGTAATTATAGCTATTTTGATTGTCGCAATTCTGAACTCTAGCCAACTGGGATATATTTGATTGTAGTGAACAGAAGTTGAAAATTTTCAAATGGCACAGAGAAATTTAATAAAAAATAACTTTTTACTGCCATATATGGTAAATTAAAAGGATTTATTTTCAAAATTTTCAAAAACCTTTTTAAGTGTTTTAACTACTTCTCAAAATAGATCTAAATTATATCATTAAACCTTTAACTGTGGCTAATTCTTGGCTTTTCAATCCATAAAATAGGTGGCACGATCAAAACCCTTGTATGCTCACAAAGATAAGAAACTAATGAAAGCAAGCAAGTTTGTATACGTATACTTACATATCTAATATTAAGATAAAATCAATTGGTTTATTTCAGTATTCACGGAATCGTAAAAAGAGCGTTTTGTGACGTAAACCTCAATTAGAACATGTCATTAATTATTTTGTAAAGAAAAATAAAAGTGAAAAGGAAATAAGTGATAAACGGATTTTTTTATAAGAAGATTAAAATACTTCAAAGAATTTTGTGTATAAATGAATTGCAGAAATTAATGGAGGGCGTCATACTGTCTTAGATGAACTTGCATTTTGAAGACCTGTAGAAATTTGAAATTCAGAGGAAAGGGAAACACAATTCGGTGACATGAAAGACAAATTACAATGTTGGAATTAGCAGCTCGAATCTACATAAGTCATGAATCTGGCCAATCACTCCAATAACATTCAAATTTGTGCTCGAACTTCTCATTTGAGAATTAAAGTATGCTTGAGCTCAACGTTTCGAGCAAAATCTCAATTTGATGCAGCAATATTGATGTGCAAATCTAAATAAAATTCTCTTTGTAGATAAAACATCTTTGTTAAAACCTGAAAGTTCTAAGTTGAAGTTATAAATGCAAGCCCTACTAAAAAATTGATTTTTGAGATTACCACAGATTATCACAGACAGATTACATCACGAGAAATAAAAATTAACTCAGCATCATGCATTGAAGTACTTGACATGGTTTAGAAAGATCGAAGAAAACCTAATCAATTAACATAGTATTAGGTTGTTGCAAAAGGAATACAGGTTTTCGAATTTTTTGTATTTACCGTAATGTTATACGACTAAAGCAGGGATCTCCAAACTACGGCCTGCGGGACGAATCCGGCCCGCGACACAATTCCACAAATGTAGACAACTTACATTGAATAAAAAAATCAAATAACGACTGTTGAGTTCGTTGTCACTCCCCAACAAAATACAAATCTAATCATTCTACAATCAATTCATCAACCAACCTTTTCAACCTGAAACTCAAACCCAAATTCCAACAATATCTCGAATCAAAGAAAAAACATTTTTTTGTGATATTAATTAATAAAAAAAACTTGTACAATTTTTCTATATTCAATTTTTTATCTGTGTATTTTTCCAGAAAAATCTTTTAAATATTTATTGTACAATTGACTATTTTAATGTAAGGAGTTTTTTTTATTATTCCACATAAATTATGTTTTCGTTGGAATTTTTTTAAAACGAATTTTTAAATCTTTTATTCAGCCAGAATGATGTTTTTCTCGTTCACGGCGTTTCCAGAGGCCCAACAATCATTACAAAATTATTTAGGTGAACATCACCTTAATAACGATTTTCAATAATTAAAACTTTAAATTTAACTTTAAATTGTAAAGTTAATAATTCATTAATAAATATAAAAAATAATTTCATTTTTTATTATTAATATTAACAAGAAAAATTTTCAACATGTAAATATACTTATATATTAAAATCACATATTTTTATTTATAACTTAATTTCGTTTCTAAATTTGGTCAAACAATTCGTCGGAAATCTACCCCCATCAGCATCTCCAATCGGAGTTTAAAAGAATTTTATTGAAAATATTTGTTAAATTTAATAAATTTTATTATGTAAAAATTTTTTTTTATCTTACTTTATTTTGGCAACTGTTTCGAAAGATAAATACATTATTTCTTGATTTTTCAAATTAGACAAATTACTTATATATTTTTGTTGCGAAAGAAAACGACTGAAATTTTTCGACCGATTATAATTATCAGAACTTGGCGATACATAATTGTAAGTACCTTACAAATTTAGTTTTTTAATTAATTTATAAATTTTACTTATTTAAATTAAAGATGGATTCTAAAAAAAGTCATATGAAAAGAAACGAAAAGTGGATGAAGAAGGGCGTATTTTTAATGATGAATAAAATACTGCAATCAAAAACAGGAGAAAAAGCTATTTGTGTAATATGCACAGAAACAATAGCTTTATGGAAAGAATATAATATACGTCGTTACTATGACACAAAACATGCTGAAATCTTTTTCCAATTTAAAGAAAAAGAGCGGCTAAATAAATTTCAATCATTATCTCAAGCTTTACAATCCCAACAGAATTTTTTTATGAAACAGAAAAAGGATAATGAAACTGTACCTTGGCAAGTTACAAAATTGCTTATGTGCTGGCTAAAAGAGGAAAACCGTTCAAAGATGGCAATATGATTAAAGATTGTATCATGGAAGCAGTGACTGAGTTATGTCCTGAAAAAATTAATGTTTAAAATGGTAAGTCTTGCACCAAATACAATTGGTCGACGGGTTGAACATATCGGAAACAACATTTCTAAACAAACAATTAATAAAGCACAAAGTTTCGATTGGTACTCTTTGACTTTGGACGAATCAACTGATATTTCCAATACCGCACAGCTTGTTGACAATAATCTTAACGTTACACAGGAATTAGCTTCACTTTGTAGCATGCATAGCACTACAAGGGGAGAGGACATTTTCAAGGAATTTGAAAAAAACATTAAATGATTTTAAGTTACACTGGAGTCGATTAAAATGAGTTACAATTGATAGCGCAAGAAACATGGCTGGTATAAAAAGGTTTGGTTGGACTAATCTCAAAAGCGTGTGAAATAATTGGAAAATCAAAACCTATGTTTTTTCACTGTATGATCCACCAACAATCACTTTGTGCAAAATATATTGATATGAGCTGCGTATTGAAGCCCGTAATTTCAAAGGTAAACTTTATTCGTGCTCATGCACTTAATAATCGCCAATTTCGAACTTTCCTTGAAGAATGTGATTCCGAATATATAGATTTGACATACTACACCGCTGTTCGTTGGCTTAGTTGTGGAAAAGTTTTTTTCCGTTTCTTTCAGCTCAGACATGAAATTGATATTTTCCTTACCGAGAAAGATCACTCTGAACCACTTTTGTCAAATCTTGAATGGCTGTGGAAGTTGGTAATTTTTGCAGATTTGGTAAATCATATGAACAATTTAAATTTAAAATTTCAAGATGAAAATAATTTAATTTGCGATTTTTAGATAAATATAAAGGCATTCAGAGCAAAGTTGCTACTGCTAGAAAACAAATAAACAATTATAATTTTACACATATGCAATGCTGTGCAGAATTGTATAAAACGTGCCAAGGGACATTTCCTTTGCCTTTTGCAAATATAGTTTTCGAAGACCTAAAACAAAAATTTCGGAAACGTTTTGCTGAACTGGATACTAATGCTGCGGAATTAAGGTTTTTTCAAAATCCGTTAGATTGTGATATAGGAAATATTCTATCCCATTTTCAAATGGAAGTAATTGAACTGCAGGCAGATGAACGTATTAAAGATAAATATAAGGAAGAAAACTTGATTGATTTTTATAAAAATTTTGATTTGGACCACTTTCCAAATTTAAAAAAATTTGTTTGCCAGTTTATTTCTATATTTGGCACGATTTACCTTTGCGAACAAATTTTTTCTAAAATTAGGTATATCACATCAAAATACAGAATTTCTTTGTCAGACTCACATTTAAAATCCTTACTTATGATTAAAGCTTCAAAGATTCTACCGGATTACTCAGATATTTTACAAAATCAATAAAATTTACACCATTATCCCTAGATAGACCTTCTGCTAATCGTCCAATTTTTTGAAAAAATAGATATTAAATAGAATTTAATGTTATTGTTTTGAATATATTTTCAAAATTTTCACTATCATGTAATTACAATTATAATTTTATATGTTCATATTATTAATAAATTTATCATTTATCTGTGTATTCACAGATTATGCGTTTTTAATATCATAATTTATATATGTGGCCCGCGGGACTATCTTCCAACGCCCCATCCGGGCTGCGTTGTCAAAAGTTTGGAGACCCCGGGACTAAAGCATGTATGATGTTATGTAATGTATCATGTTGTGAGTAGGGCAACCCAAATGCATTATCGAAAATGTATAAAAATTATTTTTGTTGAAATTTGTTTAAAAACAAAATATTTGTGTTAAGTTTTGTTCTAAAAAAATTGTTTTTGTAGATTTGTATTAAAAAGTTATAATTTTTCGTTAAATATTTTTTTAAAGATGCATTATTTTTGTATTTTACTTTTTATATCTTAACGTTTTAGATTCCCAGAAAATGGTTAATATTAAAAAAACGGCTGGACAAAAAGCTAGCAAATATCAGATGTTGGAAGTTTCAACATTCGAAGTTTTCTGTAGACCCCTGTCATGGTCTTTACAGTCTTTACAACGGACACTGGTCTTTATAGTACTCCGAGTAGTTTCTGTGACCCAAAATATAATAGAAATATGATTAAAGGTCTAGGGCATAGATTTTGGAGTTTAACTTCTTGTTTTGAAATTTTTGATAAAGAAATTGATACTCAACATAATAGACTTAGTATTAATGGATATAATAAGAAATATTTAAATAACATCATTAAAAATACTGTGGAGTCAATTTATTTAAAATCAAAAGACAAAATTAATAAAAATTTGAATGCAACTGAGGAAGTGATTAATTTAAAAAAATTTTATTTAAAAATTCCATATTCCGAAGGTGCTAGGGATTTTAAANGAATTTTAGAAAAACAGGCCCCAGTAGGTGTTACAATTAAAGTATTGTTTCTAACTAATAAAATTTCTAATTACTTCTCAAATAAATCTAAAACACAATTGGCTATGAAAGCAAATTTAGTTTACCAATATAAATGTCACAAGTGTGAATCCTTGTACATTGGAGAGAAAAATTGTCACCTCCGTACTAGAATTGCATAACATACCCAATGGAGCGGAGAATTGCCAATTTTGACCGAACATTTTTGCCATTCTAGTAATTCATAAATAAAAATATAATTAAATAATTAAATTAAAAGAATTAAATAAATTAATTAAATTAAATAAAAAAAAATAAATAAATTAATTAAATAATTAATAATAAATGATTAAATAAAGTAATTAACATGAAATAAAATATATAATGAATAAACCATTAGACAATATTTTGTTGTGTCAAAATTTTAATGTTAATCCTGGTAAATATCCGATGTCTTTATTCCACGTCAAGGATCAAATTCAAAAGG